>JARUHE010319631.1:0-11516 GCA_031471125.1 Archaeomysis grebnitzkii | reverse complement strand
TTGGAGAATTTTTTTTTAAAGTTACTGAATGAATCATCGCGAGATATTTGAACCGTCCGGTTCGTGGATTACTAGTTATAAAACTAGAGTTTATTGAAATAACTAGGCCTACATATTTATGAATTTGTAAATTTTTCCAAAGTAGATTCAACATATTTTTTATTTCTATCTTAGAGCAAGGATCATTTAATCTAAATAAAAGTTATATGCATTAGGAGGAATGATAAATCTTGAATCATTTTTTCCTGAAAAATAAGTTTATTGAAATCACTACATGTTTGTATGGACTTGTTGAATTCACAGCAATAACTTATAGATCTTTCCCCTATAATTTTGTAGCATTTGGTAATGTATTCATTTTTCTGATAGTCTATTATAATGAGGTACATGTTTAACTAAAGCTTATCAATTGTTCTACATCTCTTGATTCAATAGAAAAAACTCTCAAACCTTAGAGACTTCATATCTCAGGATGACAGAACACTTGCTCAGTTTTCTATGATTTGAATTATAGACTATAAGCATCATTTATGGATTATAATCATAACAATTTTATATATGCATTTTGAATACATGAAATTAAAGCTCTTGTAAAACAATTGATATAATTTTGATGTTGTTATCCACAAAATACACACATGTAACTATTTTATATAAATCTGAACATAAATGGCTTTATATATAGTTTTTTAGGGTATCCATCCTATGGATACCCTATTATAATCGACTTCCGTAAGTCAGTCCGTCATTCGTGTCTCGCATGCACAATTAAGTTGAAGTTTTATATTTTTGGTTTCACATTTTTTTTTATTGAACAAGGTTTATAGATAATAGCTGAATAATAATTTTGCCTAAATAAAAAAAATTCTATATATTATATTTTCTTTCAAAAATGATGTTTTATAGTTCAAATTAAGTTTACTGTGTTTATAAGAGGTGAAGGTAAATTTTGAAGTTTTTTTTAAAATTTACAATTTTTTCTTGAAAATAAACAAGTTTCTATAGATTTTTTCCCTAAAAAAGATGGTTTTAACGAACTTGAAAATACTTCGCTATTTTTATAAAAGGTGAAGACAAATATTAAAGTTTTTTTATTTTACATTTTTTATTATAAGTTCAATTAATCTGTCAACTAGATTTTTGTCTTTTACTGAAACCATTTGTTACCTCTGGTTGATGGATGCCCTATTATATCCAATTTTTTTGTAAATTCAATATTTATTGAAATAAAAGGTTTTCAAATCTGTAGTTAATGAATAGTAACAAGATATTTGAACCATTCGGTTCATGCATTACTAGTTTCATGTTTAAATAAAACTGATTTTGCTACACACAAGGCATTGATGATCACTGTCCTGGTTAACTAATAAGTAATAACATTGGTTATTTTTTCCAATTTTCCATTAGAAGTTTCTTCAAAAAGATTTATATTTATTTGTAAGTCTATGGCTGATTAATTATCTTTTTTTGGTAACAATCCTACTGTGATGTATCAGTACTATTAATGTTTTGTCTAAGTTTTTGGCTTTTACGGAAATATTTGTTTGATGTGGTTGATGGATGCTCTATTGCATCTAATTTTTTTATCCTCAACCTAGGAATTGAAGAAAAATGTATTATCTCTCCCTCAGTTTACTTTATAAAAACTTTTATTACATAAATGTTTCATAAATTAAAAAATTCAATTATGAAAATTTAAATCAATATACACGCCAGAAAAATAATCTAATGGCAATCCAAACTTTCAAATAACTATATGCACATTTTCAACATCATTGATGGCAATGTGTTCATAAAAGTGTAATTTGCATGATCTGAATGGAAGGCACCATCAAGTTTTTAGTGGAGAGGTAAGGTATCGCTCTGAGCTACTCTTGATTGTTGTTGTTAAGGATTTGTGGACTTGTTTTTTCCAAAAGTAGACTAAATATTTCTTCTATTTTTGATTTTACAGCAATAATCATTTAACATAAATGATATATATGCATATATGCTATATGAATGATCTATCTTGAATACAATTTTCTGTAAACCTTGAATTAGTTAAAAGAACTTGGTTCTTATGCTGTTTTTCAACTTGCATTTTTTCCAAAGTAGACTAAACATTTTTATTCCTTTGTTCCTTACAGCAATAACTATTTAATATAAATGAAAGATATAAGCCTATGCATTATGAGTAATTTATAAAAGTTTCTGTAAAACTTTAATTTGTTGAAATAACTCTGTTTTTATGCTGTTTTGAAATTTGTATTTTTTATTCAAAGTAAACTAAACATTTTTTTATTTTAAACTTTAAAGCAATGATAATTTAACATAAATGAAAGATTTATGCATTAGGAATCGTCATTAGGTAATGACTTGAATGCTTATATATCATCCATACTATTAAAATTTCATTTCATATAAGCTTGATTGTTGGTTTTAATATATTAACCCTCACAGGGAACAAAACAAGTAATTCAAATTATAGTTAAAACAATAGTAACATGAAAAAATAATTCAGGCGGTAGAGGGTTAATAGATATTTTTATTTAATTTTATTACTTTCCATTTACATTTTTTTCCATTAAATTAACTTAGAAATATATTTAAGAAAATTTTAGTTTCTTTGTTTGGTTTGATGTATGTATCAATGGATTCGAAATAAAGTATACATAAATGGTCTCTAAGGTGATTTCTTGTAACTCTGTAATACGATTTTTGATTGACATTTCTGATTATAGAGATAGAAAATATTTTTAAAGTTACTGAATGAATGGTTGTGAGACATTTGAACCATTCAATTCGAGGCTTACTAGTTCTATGAATTTCGTGAATTCAGAGCAATGATTTATAGATGTCTCTGCTATAAACCCATAGGGTTTGATTATGTACTAGTTATGATAATTATAATGATTTTGTTTTATTTTACTTTGCTGAACTATTTGTTTGAAATTTTAATGTATTTTTCTTTCAGATAAATATAAATAAATGAGCATATAAACAATATTTGAACTAAAACTACACTACAAAGATGTATTCACAAATGGTTTTATCAAGAACTTTCAAACCAATCAGCTGTGAAGTAGCTTTCAACTTGAATCAGTATGTTTCATTTAAATCGCCCGTTGTCAATCCACTAATCTATCAACATGTACATTTATCTTCAAACACAAAAAGAAAAGAGAATTTAACAAAAGAGAAAAAAGAAATTGAACCTCCAATGCATCCATACAAAAAAGCTCTCCTGATAATGGCATGTGATTTAGTCGACCTTGAAAATATGATTCAAAGGAAAGCCAAATTCATATATTCTAAGTTTAAAAACAATGATCCAAAATGAGTGAAACTTTGCTATGTAAATATTATCCTTAGGTTATTTTGCAATTGTAATCTTTATTGTTGTTTATTTTCTTTTATTGATAAAAATTATTTAATGATAAATCAGTTTAACAATGATTATTATTGTTTAAATTACACCCTAAAACTAATGTAAAAAATTCTGTCTCAAATGGCAAATTTGATATAATTTCAATTCTGAAAATGTATTTAAAGTATTGATTTATTTTTATTTTGAATACATTTAAGAACAGACTGAATAAGTTGTGGAATGAGAATAGATATGGATATACAAGTAGGTTATCCTAACTAGACCCATAAATTCTAAGTCATAAAAGATACCTTTAAAACTTGAATTCAAAATAATTCAACAAATCATGTCTTCGTATCCTTGCCATTTTGAACTTCTGTAAACCAAGTCTAGTTTTGATAAAAGTAAAGTGAGCTTGTTTCTCTATGTTATCATTGTTGTGGTTGTTGAGGTGGCTTTCAAGTAGCATTGGGTTTCCATGACCATTTCATATTTTTTATAAGTTTTAGTGGAATAAGTGCAAACAAATTGAAAATTTTAGTTGAATATTTCTTAAACTAAATCTGCTAAGACATAATAGCTCTTCGTTTTATATTTTATAAAACTAATGTAAAATGAAAAAAACTTGACATGAAAATTCCAGATTTATTAAACAAAATTTACTTAGAATTAAGTTTTTTTTATTGTATATTATAAATAAAATGGCATAACCCATAATTTCACAAAAAATCTAGTGGGAACAAAAATTTTTACCCATTTAAAGTATTAATTTATATCAATCAAAAGTGAATGGTGTTTAATTGTCTAGAATCTAGATGATATACCTGTTCTGGGTAAAGTATCAGAAGTAGGAAAGGTCCATTCAAAATACCTGGAAACTTGAATCAATTGAAAGTCTCTCTCTCAATGAATAGAAGTTTTTTCCTGTTCTTTATCCAATGTTGCCCCTGCAGGGAAACTGGGCGCTGAATAACTTTAGGTGCGTTAATGGGCTTTACTCAAAATCAAATTAATCAATCAATTCTTGATAGAAGCATTTTGACTTGCTTGAAAGCACCATGTCAAACAACCGACAGATTTGATAAGGAAAGCCAATACCCCAACTTCCGAACTAGTTGATGGCTCTGACAGAAAACTCAGGCTTCTCAAATACTCCTTCAGAGTAATGAAAGAAACCATCAGAAATGTTTCTCCCAGGAAACGTTGACAACTATAGAGACGGAAGTTACATCGCAGTATAAGCGACAATACCGATACAATCGGTAGAATCATAAAATTAATGGCATCACTATATATGTTGATACTTCTTCCTCAAGTTGGAGAGTGATGGAGGGGTTAGGTTGGGGATTGCGGACATCAGAGGTCCTCAAATAGGCAACTTTATCTAGTTCTGACTGGGCTCCATTGTGTGTCATTTGGCAGTGTTCTCCAAAAGCATTGTAAAGCTGCCCAAATTGAGGGAGATGGGATCATCTCAACATGTAGAGTGACGATCTCTAGTTGAGAAGCCAATGGAGAATATCCATCTAAGACAAAGGGTGCTGGACTTGCACCGCATCCCGGGTCGGTGAATGTTTTGGTGGAAATTCTGTCTAGGAAATCTCCTTCAATGCCCACGGAATAGGCGTTGTCCGCTGAAGCTTTCAACGCAATCTGCAGTGTCAGCAGGATGTCTCCCATGATGAGATTGATGCCACCACAGGCATCTGGAAGGTGATGAGACTTGTTGCACCTTCCTGATGAAGAGATATTTGGGTACCAATACATTCAGGACAACCTGGCAGCTATCCCCAAGATGCTATATGCATTCCCCCCACCTGCCTTGTACAGAGAACAGTGTACGAGTGAGTAGAGAAATATCTTCCACCCAATGATGTAGCCTCTGGAGCAAGTGCAGTCTATCTTATCAGACGAGATGTGGGACCTGTTTCCTGTCTAAATTGGGAGTTGCCACTTATCGTACTGTAAGAACAAAAGAGTCCAGGAGTTGTCTAGAATATGATCACTTTGCCTCACAGCAGTGAGGAGTTGTATGACACCAGTGTGCCTTGTTCACATAATACACACTAAACCATCTACAAATAACCTGCTCAGAATAAACCATATTATGGAATACCTTGTACAATGGTCAAAGACCGAACACATGGGTTCCTGCTCGCAGGTCATCCTGTCTGCTGAATCTCATTGGAGACCAAAGTTGAGAATGCAGAATCAAATTGGCTCTAGCATGTGTAGTAATGGGCATTTCCCTTCTCACAGGATTAAATTGCCAAAAGGTTTTCTATTAATATGTAAATGCTGTTCAATTAAATAGGGAAGTAAAACCTTGAAATATTCTATTGTACCAGCGAAAAGGCTTGCACCTTTGCCGATTTACTTACCATGGTATATGTTTCAGTTACATGCAGCAGTGCTGGGAAAGAATCGTTGTTAATAATTTTTTTGTTGTTGTTAAATGTACTTATAACCTAATGTAATATGTGCCAGATGGAGACTATTATTTTGTAGCTAAATGCAATTTATGTTAATAAAGGAGTTTAAAATAGAAATAATAGCATAGTTTGGCACAGACTACATCAAGGTTGAGTATCCCTCCCTAGCATATTGGCATAACTAACCCAATTCTTGTACCTACCGAGTGCATACCAATCATACGAAAGATGTCAAAATCACATTTTTCTAGACATCATGAAGAACAAATCAAGTGAATGCTTCCTGTACATGCATAACTCGCAATACCATGTTCCGGTTCCAATGTTCGGCATTAATTGGTAACCGGTCCCAGGTGGACGGATAGGATGGGTCACTTCCTTCCGACCATGTTAGTTCTGGACAATTACTGTCAGCTCTGGTCATGTGTCAGTAATGCATAAACCATGGTTTAGTGTGTTTATCTGAGTGTGCTTTTCCCGCCCAAAGCTCTGCTGTCCTCAAAAACTGAAATCAAGAGGTTGAAAGACACTGGCTCCTCCCTGAAAAAGGGCATGGCTAAATAACCTCTTGTTATATGCTACATTTACAAAGAAATATGTCAACTCTAATAAGTTTATTAAATTGCCGAAAGGTTTTCTATTAATATGTAAATATTAGTCAATTAAATGGGGAGGTATAACCTTGAAAAATTCTATTCTACCAGCGAAAATGTTTGCACCTTTGAAAAATTACTTATCATGTTACATGTGGTGGTGCTGGGAGAGAAAATTTTTGCTATTATTAAATGTACTTATAACCTGATGTAGTCTGTGCCAGACTATGCATTTATTTCTTCGCTAAACTCCTTTATTAACATAAAGGTGTTTTGAAAGAGGCACAGCACAACCATCTTCGTCATAAAAAACACAACACATCCACCTTGGTCATTATCTAACAAACACAACAAACCACATTTGTCATTATATAACAAACAATACATCCACCTTCATCCATTATCTAATTAACACAACATACCCACTTTCTTCCATTATCTAACAAATGCAACACCCTCACTTTTGTTATTATCGAAAAAACACAACACACCACCTTTGTCATTACATAACAATCAACACATCCACCTTCGTCATTATCTAACAAACACAACACCATCATCATTATCTTACAAACACAACACATCCACTTTTGACATTATCAAAAAATCACAACACGCCCACTTTCGTCATTATCTAACAAGTACAACACACCACCTTGTCATTTCATTGTATAACACAACACATCCACCATCGTCCATTATTTCACAAAACACAATACACCCACTTTCGTTCATTATCTAACAAACAGAACACACCTAATTTCGTCATTCTTAGCGAGTCTGTTATGAAATAATATAATGAGCTATTGTGATCGGCCTTTCGTTGTCCTGTAAGCGCCGTAGACTCTGCGTATGGAATGTACACTCTTCAATATTGATTTATACTACTTTTACTTGCAACCTTACAACAACGTTTGTTTAATAACAATTGCTAGTATAGGCTTTCTGACGAATGTGCACTAATTATTTTTCAATTTAATTGAAAATCTTTGATTTTAATAAAAAAAAAACAGATTTTTTTCAACTTAGAAAAATTTGCTCTTCTTGGTTAAAGTTTTTTATAAACCTCATTGTGAGTTTATTTGAAGCTCCACAACAAAGTTGGCTTAACATTATTTGTTTGTATGAACATTTCTACCAATATGCAATATCTATTTTTCAATTTAATTGAAATGTTCTTATTTGTATGAAAAAATGTATTTTTTCGAATAAAAATTTTTCTTGGTTAAAGATTTTTACCAAGCTCATTTTTGAGTTTATTTGACGCTCTACAACAAAGTTTGCTCAACAACAATTGCTTGTATGGGCATTCTGACCAATATGCCCTAATTAGTTTTTCAATTTAATTGAAAATCTTTGATTTTAATGAAAAAAAATTAATTTTGCTTTTCTTAGTTAGTTTTTTACCAAGCTAATTGTAAGTTTATTTGAAGCTCTACAACAAAGTTTGCTTAACATCATTTGTTTGTATGGGTATTTTCACCAATATGCACTATCTTTTTTTCAATTAAATTGAAATGGTTTTTGTTTTTATGAAAAACACATTTTTTCAACTCTGAAAACTTTCTTAGTTAAAGTATCATATCGAGCTCATTGTGAGTTTATTTGAAGCTCTACAACAAAGTTTGCTTAACAACATTTGTTTGTATGGGCAGTCTGACCAATATGCATTGATTATTTTTCAATTTGATTATTTTTTTTATGGAAAACAAGTTTATATTTCAGCTCTGAAATTTTCTTGGTTACAATTTTTTTATCAAGCTCATTGTAAGTTTATTTGACGCTATGCAACAAAGTTTGCTCAACATAATTTGTTTTTATGGACATTTCTACCAATATACACTACCTTTGTTTTAGTTTCAATTGAATTTTTTTTATCTTTATGAAAACAGATTTTTTTCAACTCTGAAAGTTTTCTTGGTTATAGTTTCTTACCAGCTCATTGGGAGTTTATTTGAAGCTCTACAACAAAGTTTGCTTGACAACTTTGATTTTTATGTACATTCTAGCCAATATGCACTATCTTTCAGCAATTGTTTTTAACCAATTTAATTCAAAATCTTTGATTTTAATGAAAAAAGATTTTTTTTCAATTTAGAAAATTATGCATTGCTTGGTTAAAGTTTATTTGAAACTCTACAACAAAGTTTGCTAATATCATTTGTTTGTATTGGCATTTCTGACAATATGCACTTCCACTCTTTTCATTGTTTTACAAACAAAGAAAATCACCTTTTTCATTATACAACAAACAACACACCACCTTCATCATTATCTAACAAGCACAACACACCAACTTTGTCATTATATAACAAAAAACACATCTACCTTCGTCATTATCTTACAAGCATAACACACCACTTTTGTCATTATAAAACAAACAACACTTCCATTTTTTCATTGTTTTACAAACCCAGCACATCACCTTTTTTATTATACAACAAACAACACACCACCTTCATCATTATCTAACAATCACAACACACCAACTTTGTCATTATATAACAAAAAACACATCTACCTTCGCCATTACCTAACAAAAACCACATCTACCTTTGTCATTATCTTACAAGCATAACCCACCACTTTTGTCATTATATAACAAACAACACTTCCATTTTTTTCATTATCTAACAAACAACACCTCAGCTTTCGTTATTATCGAATGAACACAATACCACCTTTGCCATTATATAACAAACAACACATCCACCTTCGGCATTATCTAACAAGCACAACACATCCCCTTTCGTCATTATATAACGAACAATGCTTCCATTTTTGACATTGTTTTACAAACACAACACACCAATTTTGGCATTATATAACAAACACCACATCCACTTTCGTCATTACCTTGCAAAAACAACACATTACCTTTGTCATTACATAAAAAACAACCCACCCAACTTCGTCATTATATAACAAACAACATGTCTTACGTCGTCATTTGTAAATGCTTTGAACACTTTTTCTCTGTTTTAAAAATTCGCACATTCCTTCATCTCTAATATTTGTTTCATTTTTGGAAAATTATAGAAATTATAAAACTTCACCTTTTCACACCTTCAATACAGTTTACAATAGTCAATCAACCACTCAAAGGAACCATGTTCACCTTGTTTCCACAGCAAATGATGTCCAGGAGAAAACATGTTTTTATATTTACACACAGTTTTGGAGATGGTTTATCTTGATTTGGTAGAAAAAGTGTGTAATATTTATGTAAAAAAGAATATTCATTGAAAATCATTTTGATATCCCAAAATTGAGTTTAGTTTGTAGATTCAACTTCATTATAGATGGTTATGCAACGATGAACGTATTTTGTTAAACAAATTTTACATATTAAAGAAGATATAAATGCTTTGTGATGAACATAAAATGTAGCTTAGATTTAATGGCATTATGAACATACCACATATTTATGACTACCATATGTCCTAAATATTATTTTATTTCATTTTTATGATTCCAATTATATCATGTTTTAAGGATATTTACAAACTAGTTGTGTTTATGTTTATAAATTTTATTAAATAACAGCTATGAAGTGTTTATAACAATAGATCTATTTCTTAAAATCAATCGAACTTGATTACAAAATAAATGTTTTGTTTCTTAAATATACAAAAACCTAAATGCTTAACTTAATGGTAATGTAAATGCAAAGTTTCATTTATCGGCAACGCAACAAAAACATTTTTTGCCACACTTCCCCTGCTCGCTTTCCTTGGTTCCCTTAGGACAAATCCCGTAGCATCTTCCACGGAAGGTATTCTTGCACTCTTTGTTTTGTCTGCACCTTTGGCAGCATCGGCAGTTGGTGGCCTGTTCGTCTCCGCATCCATCTCTCACACTTCTGTGGGTGTCGGGACAGTCCTGCTTTTCTAGTTTCAATATGCACTTTCCCTTCTGTTTTGTGCATTTCCTTTGCTTCTCGCATTCTGCAAAAATACACATTCGAGTTAGTTTCAAACCATTTTTAATTGTGCTCTACAGGAGTATATGATAATAAATTTTGATAGAATTGAAGGTACCGAAGATGTATGGCTAAAGGTTCAATCAGTTTTAGTTTACTTCACATATTGACTTTCACACCCTTCACCTGGTACTTCATTAACTACAAACGAAACTTTGGAAAATATGATCAAATTTGTGAAAAAAAAGTTATGGCCTTTGAACTGATTTTACATGTGCTTGTTTGAATGCTTTGTATTTTAATTTTAATGCGTTTTATAATTATTTCAAAGAAAACGTTAATGAATATTACTGAAGAGAGATCATCGATCTATCAATGAAGTAGTTCATTAAAAATGTTACAACAGAACACGAATCAAAGGGAAAGGATTTAAAAATAGGAATGTCAGATTACAACGGATAATGGAAACAATACCATTACTGCATTGATGAATATAAAACAGCCCAAAAGATTTAGATTTCTTTCACAATATTTTCACAACTTAGAAAATGTTGAAGAACCAACGGTGCTCATCAGCTCGGTAGGTTATCCATATGCGTTTAAAATACAAAGCAAAATGAAACCTCTGAGCTATTTTGGTCTTGAGTTAAATTGCTCCAGACCCACACATGACTGCCTTATGTACATATGTACATATAACTTATTACCTAATTAAATCATATACACTGTAACTTCCTCGTTATGTAACCATCATTCCTCTACTTTTCTGTTAACTTTGAGAGATAGAATTTCAGCTGGCAGTTTGTTATGTATTAACTTATGTAAATAACAACTTGTGTGCCTGCGCACACATTAGGTAGCATGTTTACGGACCGACAGTGACAGGCTCAGTCTTCGTGAAGCTTTAATAGAGTTAACATCTACGCTCGTTGTTTTATTACCCCACTTGTCTTACTAAATGACAGTGGCGACGAAGATGGGATTCAGTTAAATGTTTAATTGGTTAATTGTGAATAATGTCACAAACAATACTAAGAAAAGTATAAAAGGCAAATAGAATGAAAATAATGAATAAAAAAGTCTAAGTGACCGGCAAGTGAAACGAGACTTTTGTAATTGTTATGTAGTAAAAACTAATTAATTATTAAAATTAATAGTAATGGAGACATTTACTGGAGGAGACATTCTAATCAACTAATGAAAGTTGAATTGTTCGAGTC
>JARUHE010319620.1:0-11516 GCA_031471125.1 Archaeomysis grebnitzkii | reverse complement strand
AAAATAAGTTGGGTTATTATGTATATCTAGGTATTGGAAATAAAATTATCTAGAAAAATAGAAGAACTTTATTTTTTTATTATTATCGAAAATGTACTTTTAATTTTGATATATATGAATATAACTTTTTTGCCTTATCTTTGCTAGACACGTGTTATATATCAATGAACAGAGCGTTAAATTCTGAATACAATGCATATTTTAAATTAAGTTAAAAACTATAGATATACAATAATTATAACATTAGATGATATATATTTTGGTTTATTTTTCACATATATGTATATATCTTTTTTTTCCTAGCCTTGCACCACACATGTTATATATCAATTTGTAGAGGGTAGTGTGTAGAACACAATGGTATATCGTATTTGGTCTATTCCATTCGAAATTTCATTTGAAAGTGCTATATATAAAACAAACATTTAAACTGTGTTACTCCTTTATTATATTGAATTAAAAATTTATTTTTATTTTTATATACGTACTAGGCGAATTATAACCAAACTATTGTGTTTTTATTTCCTTTTTAGTTTTGCTTATACAAAAAAAGTTTAGTCAAAGTTCAACTAACAATCTAAAAATGTTGAAAAAATAATTCTACGGAAAACTTCAGCCAAAGTTCAATACAATTAATCGAATATGAATTAATTTAATTATTCATTACACAAGAATATCTATATCAATTTGTTAGTTTTATTATGATGTAGACATCATATTTTATGATGAAAATTTTTTTTGTTCAAAAATATTAATAAATAAGAAAGATATAGGGAAAAATCCTGCTGGGGTAAAATCCAATTTTTACACAAGTATCTATATATATATATATATATATATATACTGTATATATATATATATATTTATATATATGGGTGCATACACGGGAGCGGACGAGAAAATAAGTTGTTAAAACAATAATTTGTTCTCTTGAGGATAATTGACTTTAATAAATTATTAAAACAATTGTTTCTCGTTTTCTACTTATGTATAAACATAACAATTTAGGTGCATTCTGAATTATATTGTCTCTAGATATAATTGTGAAAGCCGTTCCCATTTTCTAGAAAATTATAAATTTTAGCATAGGCTAAAGTAAGTTAGAAATTAGGTTCAGCGTAGGCTGAAGTAAATTAGAAATTGGGTTCAACTTTTATATTTAAGCTACAGATATTTAGGAGATTTATCCTAAACTAAAGTTGAATTGAAATAAGAATTAGCACATCCTTAGCTTGGTTAATTAATAATAATGATAATAGAATATGCGATGTATATTAGTAAAATATAATAAAATATGCGAAGCATATTAGTTAAATATAATACTATGAGAGCCTATGAGAATTACTATGTTAGATACTAATATTATAGAACATGAGATAGTAATTAATTAATGCAATAACTTATAGACTAAAATGTTAATTAATATTATCAATGGGATAGTTTATAAGCCATATACATTTATAGTACAAAATGCATGACGCACTGGCTACTCCTTGGCAATTTAAAAAAAATCTGAGGTTTTTGGTCATGAAAATAATTTGGCAACCCAATTGAATATATCAGTTGAAAAAATAATCATCAATACTTCGCAGGAAGGGAGTAACACCCAATAAATGAACGGACTAGTTATGGGTATTGCCGTTCTTGGCATTACTACAGTTTCACCTCTTGTTTTGTATTCTGGCAACATCTAATGAAAAAGGTAAGATATGTAGGGTATTTTGTGTAAATTTAGAATCAAGTAACACATATCAATTTGAGCAAGCTTGTCAGGTTTGAGTGTATGCTTAAACCTCGAGCATTAATGGCTGAAAAATAACATTATAGAACCTCACCTAGAATAACCTAACCTGACTTTGCTCCTCATGTATATCTGATATATATCTTTGCTTTTCGTCTACATTCCACATTGAAGTTAGTTTGCATTAGCCCTTCATCATCTTGTTGGGTCCTGGGACTTCGTTCACCGATGGATCCTTTCTGCATGTTCTTCTTCTTTTTTTTCTTTTGCTTTCCACCTTACTCTTGTTTCGTGTTTCTTTTGTTTGGCGTTGTTGCTATTTGTATTTGGTTTGGTATCAACATTAGCCACGTTAAAAGTGCAGTAGATTTGGCATTCTTCCAGCTTATCGGTGGTAAAAAAATCTTTGGCAGCATTCAATCAAAAAACGAAAGTTCCAATAAATTTATTTTAAGAATTTAAAAGTTGCTTTGCATTGTGGATAGCAAACAGTATGCTCGTGGCGTATACCGTGGTATGCGGAATTTTTGGGTGAGAACCAATAACTAAAAGTACGTTCTTTAAATTTATGTCTTTTTTTATAATGTGTCAATGAGAGCAAGTTTCAGTATGGTTATTTACGTGTGTAGGCGCATAGCAAAATGGTAATGAAACGATGTTAAGAGCGTATCCCCACAATGAACGCCTTAAAAATAGAGGCACTTTTAACATTATTTTATATTTATTCCTAAATATGGTTGGCTAGTAACAAGCACTGACCTATGTGTATATATAAGGACTGGGTGAAGCACCTAGCCTGGTGTAGCTTTTCTGGAAGACAATGCTTCTTCTTCTTCTATTTTTGTATCGTTGTTCAAGCGTATTCCTAAAAAAAAGTTGATCAAAATTATTTCAACTTCCGTTATTATTGAATTAGTAAATTATTGAGGAAAAAGTTTAAATTTATAAACTGCAGTTAATGATTAAATATATAATTCTTAAAGTTTTTGTTCATTAAACATAGAAATGTTCAATTAAAAAACCGTTATTATACTAATTTACCCATCTGTAACCTAATTAATAAAATTTTAAAAGCTATGATTAACCTCGTTTAACCTAATTAATATAATTGTATATACTGTGATTAACATAATTCAACCAAACATTTTACTACAATAAAAAGAATTATAAAACTGTGTTCACCCTAATTTAACTACCTGTAACCTAATTAACAAAATTTTAAAAACTATGATTAACTTCGTTCAACCTAATTAATATCATTATGTATACTGTGATTAACCTCATTTAAGCTACTAATAAGAATTATAAAACTGTGATTAACCTATATTAATCATCTATAACCTAATTAATATAACCAAAGTTTATAAAACAGAAACAATTATTTAACAATGTAGTATGATTTTGATTAAATCAAAATATGTGTTTTTCACCCGTCACGATATGATATAAAAATATTGATACAGTTTCGACTGAATAAAGTGAGGTGAATTTATGAAGAGTCTGTTGAAATTCGGCCATTAGAATAGTAACAGGTCTCGACCTAAAGTGGTCAAAGACATTAAATAATTATTATATTGTTATATTATATTACACCCACTAAGCGAAGCTGTTGCCACCTTACTACAATCCGAGTGACGTGTCTAGTTAAATTTAAAATGTATACAAATAATCCATGAAGCAAACATTCATTTATTTTTTTCTTAATGTTAAGGGAAAATGAAATTCAAATGGTTATAAATATAGTATGTCTTATAACTTTGCATTGGCAATATGGCAGCCAAGGCAGTTTACTTAGTCTTAGTTTGATGACTTAATAACAACAATGTTTTCTAAAGAGAAAATACATCCCATTTTAGTTGAACAATGTTTGGAAGGGACATAGGCAACAACAATATAAATTTACAATTAGATTGAAATGACTTAAAAGTAAGAAACAAATGTACATATGTTAGATAACCAAAACGATCTAAGTACCTTGAAAATACGTAGGTCAGATAACAAAAACGGTTTAAGTACCTTAAAATAACGGCAAACTATGTACAGTATGTCAGATAACAAAAAAAAGTCTAAGTACCTTAAAAATCTGTATGTCAGATAATAAAAAAGGTCTAAGTACCTTAAAAATAAGGGAAATGTGTATGTTAAATAACAAAAATGGCCTTATGAAGTTATTTTATGGTCTAAGTACTTTGGAAATATTGAATATATGTATGTATGTCAGATTACGAAAACGGTTTAAGTATCTTAAAAATGACGAAAATATGTATGTCAGATAACAAAAACGGTTTAATTACCTTAAAATAACAAACTATGTATGTCAGATCACAAAAAAAAATCTAATTACCTTCAAAATATCAAAATAATGTATGTCAGATATCAAAAAAGGTCTAAGTACCTTAAAAATGATAAAACTATGTATGTCAGATAACAAACACGAGCCTATGAAGTTATTAAATGGTCTAAGTACATTGGAAATAATGAATATATCTATGTTATTTCATACGTTCAACCATGTGTTCTTCTAATTTTGTGTAATTCAAAGATATTTTAAGTTTTGGTACGCCGTCAAACCATCGGTTATTGTGAGCATTTGTGACGTCACGCCCGGATGACATCATAATTTCAAAAAAGATTTAGATTAATTTTTTGCTCCTCCCTAAACCAGTATTTAAGCAAAGCAATTTTGCTCCACAAATAGTTTTCGGTGGCCAAAAAAACACCATTTGAGGAGCAAAGTCAGGTTAGGTTTTGTTTGGAGGGTTAGGATAGTGCTAAAATTTGCTTAAATACTGGTTTATGGAGTCTTATATGAAAATGTGACGTCATCCGGGCGTGGCGTTACAAATGCTTACAATAACCGACTGTTGGACGGCTTACCAAAACTTGAAATAGATTTAAATTACATAATAATTACACTATTGATGGTATATCAAGTCACTCGTCCCCAGTCTTTACCAATTTTGGTTTTCATCAACTGCTTGGCTTCGAGTGTATCTTCTGGATGGGCCCTATTTGCTGATGACTAAAATTGCTTGCGGTGCCATCCCTTGTTGAGAAGTATTATGCAGCCGTTGCCTCCGATTTACAAAAATATATCAATATAATTTGTAGCGTCGCAGAATCGTGGGGTTTGGCTTTGGTTCCAAAACAAATGTGCTAGACTACATTGTTGTCAACCTTTTCATAATATTCCAGATCTGTTTCCGTTGTCTGTTGGGTCGTCCCAACTTGGAGCGCTCAGATTCTCAAAGAGACTTGGGTGTGATTATTGATAGCGGTCTTAAGTTTCATCTACGTGTCTCTTCAGTGACTTCAAAGGCTGACGGTGTTGTGTCTTCGTTGTTGGCCGGTACCCTTGTAGGTCTATTGCATTCATGAAAGCTCTTTTTACTACACATGTGAGACCCATGATTGAATTTTCCTCTCCTTTCTGGGCGATTCTTGCAAAATTGAGTCTATTCAAAGATGATGGACTCGTAAACTCGAAGGTTTGGAGGATCTGCCAGATTCATAAGACTGCGGTGCCTTGGGCTCCACTCAATGAAATATATATTGCTGCAGGATGATCTTATCCTAGCCTGACGTTCATTGAGTGGAGATTGTCCTGTCCTGAGTCCCTTGTTCCGGAAGACAGTGATCACGGTCAGATGTAGCTGCAGATGCAGATTCGTCGATCCAGAGCTGAGTATCGAGCTCGTTTTACGGTTGTTGTGGTATAAATTTTATCAGACGATTAGTACAAGGCTAGTAATTTATCTATAGTTATAGACAAAATTTATACCACACCGATCGCGCCACGGATGCGTAAAACGAACTCGATACGTAGCTCTGGATCAACAAATCCGCATCAGCAGCTGCGTCCGACCGTAACCAATGTCTATCTCTAGAGCCACTAGAGGCCATTCAAAAAGTTATTTGTGCCTTAAGTTGAAACTGATGTGAGACATAGGTTATTTTCAGTTAGAATTGTCCGAGTCTGGAACTCTTTGCCTGAGCAAGTTGTATGTACTCTTTCCTTTTCTGTGTTTAAATATATTTGTAAGTGGCCCTTTGTGGTCGTTTGTATGAGTTTCATTGGTCTATGCAAGAGTTCGTTATTTTTTTAACTGTATTTTGGATGTTTTTGCTATTGGACTTTTTTTGAGCAGTTTTCCAGCATTTTTTCCGCAAATCTGGTTGTTATTCTGGCTGGTGCTCCAGTATTGTTAACCGCAATCAAAGGTAATCACAAGTAATAGGCTGATTCTGATCTGGCAACCGAAGCTAGGCCAAATTGGCAGATGGATCTGGGCCAGGTCTGGCCCATATTGACTTTATTGTCAGGGTTTCCACTTTACTCGATAGTTAGATTATTTTGCATCTGTTGTATAAAGCACTATTCAATGTTATTCTCCATGATTTAATATTTTTAGAAAGTTTATAAAATTATAAATGGAAATAGGTGCATTGTCTTACCCATACTAGTTCGTTTGAACATGCATTCACCCTGTACGATCATTTTAAATGACATGACTTTATACTACTGTTTGAATTATAAGAAACAATTTGATTTATAAAATCATGGCATTTAAAATGATCGTACAGAATCGGTCCAAAAAAGTATACTTTTCGGCCCAACGATGTTTGCAGGGTAACAGGATAAACCTACTGGAAAAGTGTAGCAATAGCAGAAATAATGTATTGGTCAGAGATAATACCTTATAACAAGAGAGAGCTTGAGGGGTTCCAAAGAGCTGAAAACCAAGCATATAGGCAGATTTTGGGAGCACCAAGATATGCCCCAAATTGCACACTTAGAGGAGAGATGGGAGCTTCAGTGATGGTAGGCAGGGACAAAACAAACAAGATAACATGTATGAAACATATATTGCAGTCTGATAACATCCTATCAAGAAAAGTAGCCTGAATAGATTATGAGGACAAGGTCACAAAGTTTTCAAAAATTACTCAGAAATACAAGGAAGACTTAAGCATGTCAAAGAGTGAGCTTCTGAGGGAGGAAATCAGTAAAATAAAAAAAACTGTTGATGAAGTTTATCTGGACTTGTGGAGAGAGGAAAAGCAAAGTAAAACCACATTGGAGATATATAACAAGTTTAAAAATGACATTAGAGAAGAAAATTAAATTTGTGACAACTCGGAAGAATCGGCTCTCTTGTTCAGAGCAAGAACAAATACCTTGCCTCTTGAATGGAGAACTAGATTTAATACCAACGGACATTAAACTGAACAACTGTGCCCCTTGTCTAAAGAAGGAATTGAGACCCTGCTACACTTTCTATTGCTCTGTCCAGTGCTGAGATGCAAGAGAATAGCATATAGTTTTTGGAATGATCAAGACACTGACCTCATGATGGAAATGCTGCTGGGCTTTGATGGGAACCGCATGGGAAAACAGCGGCTCAAAGATATGAGGAGACTAAGGAAAAAAATTGAGGAAAATGACCAATCCCAAGATTAGAAATGTGTAGATGTTTATGTATATATGAATTGTTATTGTTAAGTAATGAACTGCAAAGTTGAATATGCCGGAATAAATTGTGAACTAAGGGGGAAAATTATTGATCATTGAAAATTTAGGGAATAGATAGCTAGATAACTGGCTATAGAGCAGATGTGTAAATTAAAAAAGGGGGATTAGGGGAACATGGAGAATGTTCTTTGAAAAGAAGATTATTGCACTGTAAATATATGAGCACAGAGCGAGAAGGTGGTGGTTTTTTTTTTTAGATTTGTGAAACAAGTGCTCAAACGAGCAGCACAGCCGTTGTTAAGGCTATTGCGTCCATTGCATCACATCACATCACATCACAGGATGTATAGCTTAAAGTTTGTGCTGATAAAATTATGTGGGTCGTTTTTTACATGCAACTAATTACCCGAAGATGTTAATGTGCTCAGTTCCTTGGTGATTCCCAAACCATTGACAACCCAGACAGCAAGGCGGATCCGGGCCGGGTCTGGAACGGACCAGTAACGGATCCGGGCCAGATGATGTTGCTGTCTGGGGAGGGAGTATTAGTTTTTCCCACCTAGTAACTTCATGCCGCCTTGAAGCTTTGAGATCTAGACCACCTTCATGTTACAACAGCTATTATCTCAAACACCATAAACATTTGTAAAAACTTTATTTAGTAAAAGTTGTTTAGAATGTTTAGTTCTTCATTTCATTCTAAATAAACATTTTTGTAAAATAAAAAATTAAAAAGTTGGTTTATCAAGTCTTGCAAATCAAAACTTTATATTTAAAAAACTTTTTATTTTAGAAATAAAAAGTTTATTGCATAATTATTAAAATTAAAATCCCAATATTTTACTCTAAACAAACATTGCTCAAAAGTTAGCAACAAAAAACTTTAATGACACATCAACATAGACATCAACGTCATTTTTAGCCATTTTCCGAAAAAAAAACTATATATAGAGCTTCCCCACTACGTTCCCGCGCTCGATAGTGATTACACAACAGTAATATCCGAGTCACCTAATCTAAATATGTTTACTCCATTAACTGAGACACAACTTCTCAAATTGATAAATTCAACTATCAATAAAATTTCCCAATTTGATACTTTTACTACCTCTTTACATACAAGGCTCTAATATACATGTATTAATCAAACTAACTATAATAATAAATACTACTCGGATTATTCCCCTTATCAAAAATATAAATAAGGACTTGCAATTATCAATAAGCACCCTTCCAGATCTTCAAATAACCTCAAAAACTGCAATTTTACTACCTGCATATTACAATTACATGTATGCATACGAACAATATGCTAGCTGTGAAACTACTTTTATAAAAATAGCATCCGATCTTATGAATAACACGGACAACCAATGCATACCATTTCTAGCCTTACTTGACTTTTAAGCAGCCTTTGGAACTCATTAGAATTCTTTTTTGTCATGGATTAAATCTACATGGAGTTCTTCAAGAAAGTTGCCTAGGTCCCATACTATTCAATGCTTACATACCATCACTATATTATTATAGATCAATCGATTTATATGGATGCTCACAATAAAATAGAAGCATGTATTAACACAGTTCGTCATAATCAATTAACTCACAATTTTCTCATTAACGATGCAAATACTGAATACGTTATTATAGGTACCAACAAACAACTATATAAAATTAATCCAATAACATTAAAGATCGGTGCTGAACCAATTCAACCATCTACACATGCCAAAAATCTTGGAGTTGTCTTTGGTCAGAGCTTAAATTTCAAATATCATATGTGTGTGTGTTTATAGGGTGTGTATGCGTGCGTGTATGTGTGTGTGGGTGAGGGTGTGTGTGTGTGTGTGTGTGTGTGTGTGTGTGTGTGTGTGTGTGTGTGTGTGTGTGTGTGTGGTGATTGATAGAGTAAACACTTAAATAAAAAAAAACAAGAAGAAGAAAACATACTAATTATTAAGTTTATGATGAATTTTTATTCAAAACAATTTAGATATTTTCTAGAGAGGATAGATAGGTGAAAAAAAAATAATTCAACACAATCAATAAGTAAAAGAAAATATTTAAGTAAAATTTAATTATGTTAATGTTAGTATTAAGTATGGTTAAATAACAAAACAAATGCCAATCAACCTTTTCGTGATTGTTTTAAGTTTAATAATTAAATAAAACAAAGATGTTATGAAGTTGCCAACCAATACGAGCTAAACAAGAACTGAACTTACCTAATTTAAAATATTGTGTTGATAATAAATATCTAAATTTCTCAAGTACATTGTTATGACGTAACAAATATGATGCATGTCTATTTTGCATTATTGACAAAATTTGTTTATGGGGATATATGTGGCTCCAATACAGTGAGGTTCTTGTTGTGTTACATCTTCCTTTAAAAGTTCTACTGACACGTTCTGTAACGCAACTCTTGGCAATACTGAGTTGCTGTTCCACTAAAAACATGTCACATGTGCTCATGCAGTCTCATTTAAAGTGAAGCTCTGAAAATTCATATAATAGTGAACCTCGTTTGGGAACATAGACCAACTCTTGATAACTGATACAAAGGTTATTCACAAATACTGTGAATATGCAATTTTGAATTTTGCGGGCAGCTATGTGAATAAATGTATTCAACTATTGCCCGCGAGTGATCAGAGCTTTCCCTTCAAGCTACGTGTTAAATGGACAAATATAGTTTAGAAGTCTGCGTGCAAAGAGTGAATAAATATATCAAGTTGTTGCTCTCAGGTCACAAAAGCTTGCTCTTTAAGCCACGTGGTAAATGAGATCTTATCCAACTGTGCAACACCAATCTTTAAAAAATATGATTTAAACATACCTTGATAGACTTCATTTTATCTTCGGCGACAAACAAATATCATACCCTAGATGTCCGGAAAATTGGATGAACATCAAAGGTTTCAAATATAGATACTGACCAACCAAAACTAAGTTAGTTTTGCTCGGAAGACACTTCCTGAGTGGTGGAGGCCACTGGTTCTGGGTTAGTACCACCACGACGAATCATGCGCAGGCGCTGTTTGGTTGGTAGCCACTGGGCAAAATGGTATACAAAGGCGACGCAGCGCCAAAGCCGCTCTGACCAAACTTCAACGATTTAGGAAAATGACAACAAAAACCAAAATAAATCTCTACAAACAAATAGTCTTACCTATATGTGAATACCTCCCAGTTCAAGTGAACGCAGCACCTAAATCAACGATGATGAAAGCTCAGGTAGTGCAGATCAAAACTCTGAGATTTGCATACGACAATCAAATGAGGAATAGTACAAGGCGAAACACACGAATAAAACATTGCACAAAAAAGCGAAAACGCCAGCACTAAATGTAAGACTTTACAAAAAAGCAAGGAAAATTTTAGAATCAATCAGCCCAAAAGTGCACCCGATCGCAAGGATGCTCAATTCAAATCCTGTGAGGAAACATGCTTGGTTCCAATCAAGCCTGAAGGTCATCCAAACAGAACCAGTACCTAGCTAAAGTAGATGATAGAAGGAAGAAAGAAGAAATAAGGAAGAAGAAACGAATAAGAAGAAAGGCGAAAGAAGAAAGTATAAAAAGAAAGAGGAAGTAAAGCAAAGGGAAGAAAAAAGAAGAAGGAATAACGAAGAAAGAAGAATGTGACCAACACGAGTAAATATAAACAGAAGAAATAAAAGACAAGGTCGATCTATATGTAAGGTGACAAGCAAAAGGGAAAAATCAAGAACACAGCAGAAAGAATTTAGCGGCGAACGAGATCTCAGGGTAAAACCATTGATCTGTATATTAATGGATGGGTAACGGACACTAGGTATGCATGAAGATACTACCAGAGGCACTTATTTTTCTCGTGCAGGCACATTTTCAGAGCTCGCATTGTGTTTCCAATGGCTGAAATGTAATTTTGTTCATTTATGTTGTTTAGGAAATTATTTAAATTTTTATCATGTTAAATAGCTGTTTATTGCACGCTTCTTATTTAAATGTGCATTATGATGTTAACTTGAAAGCAAATATTAAATGAAAGAGCTATTTAATAAAATTTTAAAAAAAACATAATAATAAAAACAATGAAGACATTAAAAAACTCCACTTATGATTCATTATACAAACAAGCGCAAGTAAATTTTACGCATTGAGATGTGTGTCTATATATTCCAAAAAAATCTTTAAACTACGTAGTATAATATATACTGTTAGGGTTTAATCCCCCCCCCCAGGTTCTCAGAAATTAAATGAGGATGCACTGACAAATAAAGCGCGACAACAGATTTATTAACAATTGTAAGAAACATCA
>JARUHE010319609.1:0-11518 GCA_031471125.1 Archaeomysis grebnitzkii | reverse complement strand
TTCAACTGTCATCAGTCATAATCATAAGTTATTTATTGAAATAAAAGAAATCTTTACAATAAGTAATAAAGATGTATTTATACTACTTACAATAACTAATTATAAAACATTACATTATCGCAGAAGGAAATAGATTTAAGGCGCCGCCGGACAGCTCTATCTATACTACTACTATAAATATTTTCACAATACAAACTTAACATCAAAATTTCAGTTGACATTATTAAGTTTATATTTCGTAGTTCACTGATTGCGTTTAATGATGAGGTAAATCATTTAAGCAAAATTATTCAACCAAAGCTGCTCTTATATTCCCAATACCCAATTAAGGATTTTGTGAAGATTTTACAGAAGCTATCATTTTATGTTTACACATCTTAAGAAATGTGTAGCTTCTGTTTGATAAATTTTACTTCTGTTTTCTAATTTTACCAATGTCAAACTGAAACATTGAATGAATGAAGCAAAAAAACACTAAGGCAGTTCAACATAGTTAATTAAACTACTTGTTTGTAAGATATTGTGAGAATACAGTAAAAAAAATGTATACCAAGGAAAACATTTTTTTATTATCAACACAATGATTTATCGAACCCAAACCAAATAAGCTTTACATTTTATGTTAATTAAATAAAGTACAACTTTATTTAAAAACTACCAATAATAAAGATACATACTAATTGTATAATCAATATCTTTTAACTTAGTTTTACAATACCGAAGATTTGCAAAGATCAATTCGCATTGTCTGCTTACAAAAGGTCTTGTATAATGCAAACATCTAGATAAGTTTTATTACTATCTTTAAGGATCAAGCTGAACAAGAAGGGAGATACAGCATCATCTTCAATTCCTCTTACATATTTTTTCTTTTGAAAATTTGTAAAACTATTTTGAAAATATAAACTCTATTACCATTATTCAATTCGACCAAACTGATTTAATAATGGAGCCGTTATATGTATTGTTCTCCTTTTAAACAAGATTGTGACTAGATCTTTCAAGACCATTGAAGTTAATTACATTTTTGCCCTAATCAAAAATAAAATGTTTTATACTTCTGGGCCAAACATTAATCAAGTACTATTCAATATAATTTTATGTTAGATTCAAAGACTGAATCTATATATCATCAGCCTAAGGTATCTTTACATACGTAATACAAAATCATTAGCTTCAATATTTACAAAAATTCAACTCAAGTTTTTCTTAACAATATTGAAATTCATCAATCGCCTTATCAATAATTTTCCAATTCTGTCAAATATTAAGAACTATATTCATAAACCTGAAAACATTTTACGTTTATTGTTCAATAGCTTCCATTTTAATCAAACATATATATTATGGCTAAGATGCTTGAAAGGGGCACAAGGTTACCACACCAAATAAATATTTTTGAAAAGTCATTATTTTGTTCATTTGTCAAAAGTGTGGAGTTTCAAAAATCATATATCTGTTTGATACTTTGTTCACCCGAGTAAGGTACTCGTGCTAGTAAATGAAATTTGCTTTAGATACAAAATTGTCATTAACAAATATATTATATCTTACATCATGTTGAGAGATAATGTTTGTTTGATTAAGTTTAGCTCGATTATAATGCAAACAAAATCATACTTTTTATTAAAGACAATATTGTGCCATGCCACTTTAATGCCATTTTTACTGTGTGCCACCCGTAAGGTGCAGCTCCGGGTACTGGCCTGTTTTTCGATACTCTTTATGCTATATTTCGAGACTTATGAGTAGTCCTTGTCCATGTGTTAGTCTATATTGCCATGATGCTTTTAGCATCTTCATGTCAATAACCAGACTCAATGCTACAAACTTTCTATGTGAAACAACAAGTTCTGTTTAACATTGACTAGAAAGTCGATTTTGTGGCAAATAAAACTAAAATCGACTTTTAACTTTATTTATGAAGAAAATAAATCTATAAATCTACAAAATTAAAAGAAAATAATCTACATTATATTATTTGGTACAACCAATAAAATTCTACAGCTAATGTATGAGAATGTATATGAAATATATAATGCATATGTATATGAAATACATAATGCATATAATGCATGTAATGCATATGTATATGAAATATATAATGCATTTTACATATTTGTATTTACAATTTCTTTGAAAATGAATTTCATTCAAACAAAATTTAAATCTTTTATAATTGCTTGCTAATTGAGATTCATTTATTCAGCTCTAGTTTTACACTCTTTATAATTCATCCTCTTGCAGATTAGTCCTGTCATGTGAGAAACAAAAATATTTTGTAATTAAATTAAGCTAGATTTTAATTTCCATAACAATTTAGTTTAATTTTTAAAACCTGAACAATTTATTTACTTATTAATAACAACTAAAATCGTCATTTAAGACTAACTTAAGATGTAATGTCTATAAATTCATAGGATTTAATGTGAATAAAAAATAAAGTATACCCTAGTTGTAATCACATTGAATTAGCTTAAAAAATAGAACTATCATTATTTTGACATAGAATTTTCAATTGTTCATGATTTAAGTAAAATAATAAATATTTAACAGCCTTTTGAGATTATAACTTTGCATAGAGAATTTATTCCACCATTCTTGGTAAACTAAAAACAAACATTCTCCGAAACTAAAACATGGTTCACTGATAAAATTCAGATGTCTAGCATTCATTCAATATTTACAATGGCTTCGGTCGCATGGGTGATACCTCCCCTCCCCCTCCCCCAAATCTTGTAATTCTTCCGCAAAAAATCGTAAACAAAACATTTTAAACAAAAGACATTCTAAGCTTTCCTTGATACCTGTATATTCAAAAATTAAAACAGTTTTAATAAAGGTATTCAATTATAATAAAGTTATAATAATAATATTAATAAAGTAATAAAGTTATTCAATTATAATAAAGTTATAATAATAATATTAATAAAGTAATAAAGTTATTCAATTATAATAATAATATTAATAAAGTAATAAAGGTATTCAATCGAGACAAACGTTCAACATAAATGTTTAATTTGTTTTGGAGGAGCGAAAAGGGGGGCGTCGGGGTCCCACCAAGCGACCGAGTGATCAAGAACGATGCAACCCATCCGTAACATTTGCACAAAGTTAAAATGGTGTTCGCTTAATTCGACTAAAGACTAGATATTTGTGACTGCTATTTTCTATTAAAATATCACAAAAGTTTAATACTTTATACAATAAGATGAAATAAATATGTTATATTATTATTATTGGAATTAAATGTAACTGTTATTTTAATTAGTTTATTTCATTAATATGTATTAGTTATATTTTCAATTTTTAATTTCAAACATTTGCAAATCTTGTATGGGAGTTAATCTCACCTTATATAAACCTAACAAAAAGAATTACCTAAAATATATTGAAGTGTAAACTATAATAATAATTCTTAAATTTAGTTCATTTTTTAAACTTCTAATTTTAATAATTATAAAAATACATTATTTTCGTTTTTTTAATTAAAAATAATAATAATATAAATATTATAAATGCGTTGCTAAAATCATCTTGAATTCACATTCAAAGACCTAAAATTACAAATAAATAACATCGTGCGGTCAGCAAGTGCTTACTTCCGCTGACCTCACGCACCGACTGCGTTTCTAATCAATGGACACGGTGAGCAGAGTTAATCCTACTGATGGTCAGTATGATCTAGAACAAACGAGATCTTATTCCAACCGACCACACCCTAATCGATGGCCACAGCCCATGGATGTGGGGTATGACCGAACTGGATGTCCAGCAGCTCTTTGTAGAGGCGTTGGTTGACGGGGTTATCACAGTGCGTCATCGTTGGGATCTTCACCACCTTGTCCATGTAGTGGATCTCTTTCACGGGGCAGATCACCACGGCCGTGCCGCACCCGAATATCTCTAGCAACTGCAGGAAAAAGGGGGGAAATTAGTGGTACTAAAAATATTCAGAGGTCACACAAGAAAATCCTTAATAACAAGGAAAAAGAAAAAAGTTGTCAATGAAAAATAGATCGGAGAGAAAGAAAAACATTTTATTGTCAGGGAAAAATAGAAATATGTTTGTGCTGAAGAGAAAATGAAGACAAAGGTAATACTGAAACTGTACAATCACACAGCAAAGTTCTTAACCATAAATATGTACGCTGTGGCACAAGACATTCTACCTACTCTAGCAACAGGTTATGAAGCATCGTTGTGGTTTGGTAAACAATTTCAACCACAGTTTTATACCCAAGATTGGTAACATCAATCGTTTAACCTTTGGAGTGAATACCGGAAGTTGCTCTTCATATAACCTCGTGGTGGTAGATTCCCTATCGTTGCAGTTCCACGCTATTGACTAACCTTTTGACTAGCCTTTTCCTAACAAACCTTGCTTCTAGTATATACATATTATTTTATGTTTAGTATCTGTTTGACGAATCAATACATAGCATATACTGTCTTGGTAACACTTCATTTTCCCAATCATGTCATATATCTATCGGTTTGTCTACTCTTGCGTGAAATACCTCTTCAGTCACAGATAATAAGCCTTTAGTGAAAAAATGTAAACTTTTTAACAAAGTAAAAAACCTAAAAAGTTGTCTCACCCTTCCATCAGCTTCTGCTTGCAGGATTTCCTTCATGTTGATTTCTCTCTCAACAACCTCGAATTCGTTCCAACTTTTGGCAACTTCTAAGACAGACGACCTTGTCACTCCGGGTAGAATGAGACCGTTAAGAGGAGGAGTAACCAGTTCTTTACCTGTTTAGAATATTTTTGTTTAGTAATAGATTGTTGTCAGATACATTAAAATTACTGGACTAAGCCAGATATACTAGAATTACTGAATTGTTGCCAGATATACCAAAATTACTAGACTGTTGCAGATACAATAAAATTTTTAGACTGTTACCAGATATACTAGAATTAATAGACTATTGCCATATAAACTAAAACTACTAGACTGTTGCCTAAAAAATAAAATTACTAGATAATGAAAAACAATTCTTAATTGCAATGTTAAAATACTTAGTTTTTAATACTTAGTACTAGTTTGTTTATTAGTTGTTATGAATATTAGATATTGAAAAACATGAATATATTATTATTAATTTTTGCAGGAAAAATCGAACCACCTTAGAAGACCACAAAATTTATATTTTGTGTTCTATACTCTTCAAAGTTGCATGCCATTATGTTGAATTATGTTGCATTATGTTGCATGCCATTATGTTGAATGCCATTATGTTGAAGAAGTAAAAAAATGTTAACTAAAAATGGAAGAAAAGTTAATTACCAATTTGAAGATATGAACAAATTTTTCCCACTTGTGCGCCACATTAGGTATGTGAAAATTTGTGGGTTTTTTATTATAGCGAAAAGATCGAGAAATAAATAAAAGTTTTTTCTTAAATTTTCTATCGTGACCTGCTTATATCTCTATACTGCTGTATAAATACATAACATAACAAAAAACATATTCTAAAGAGTTGTCCAATAAGCCATATACAAAAATTTAACTACCTTCGTCTCAATACTAGTAATCTACGAATCGAACAGATCAAACGTCTCGCATGCCAGATCCCAGATCCCCAGATCGGAATGTCGAACAAAATGAGTGTTATAAAGTGGAAAAGCATCATTTAATAAAAAAAATTACCTCAGACTATTAATGTATACCTCATTTCCAATCTATTGGTGCATTAACTAAACCCAAATATGAAAAATATAAATAAAAAGTATTAAAGTAAAAACATCGACTAATATATTACAAAGAATAAAAAACAATATCTTAAATGAGATTTAAGACATATAGATCATATTCAAGCAATCAAGTCATTGGCTAAAGACGAAAACATCATAAATGGTACTCCAAGCGCCGTCTCTATTACAGGCCTCTCGTGTTATTTGCCATAAAATTTTGACTATTAAAAAAACATAGGAAACAGATACCAACCATAATCGTGCTATCGACCCAAATTTTCTTCATCTCTGATCAACAAAGTTGATCAGAGATCAACGGTTTTAACATTGGTTGAAGAGAAAAAAGTTGATCTCGTATCAAGAAAAGATGGGTCGAGAACGTATTGTAATATAGGGATTTCGATGCCAAAAACCTGTAGTAGAGTTGGCGTTGGTACTCCTATATCGAATTTTACTAAAACACGTTCGGCAAGACATGCCGAGTAAATGTTGCACTTGATTGCTTGTTCAAATTATTGTAAAATTACTTTGATTGTAAGTAGAAATTTTGACTGTTTTCTAGAGTTATATATGAAATATTACATTTATCTTATTACACAACCTATCGTGGTCGATACAAGTGTCAATTAAAGCATCATCCAAGACATCAGGCAAGAGAGTGATGTTACCTTTTTATTGGTCGACATGCTTTTTAAAGCAATTGAGCTGTTGTGTCACACGGTAATGGATGCAAAGAAACAAAACAGAAAACCTGTTTAATAAAAATAATGTGATCGTCGTGGTAGAAAGATAAAAAGGAAAATAAATGAAAGATTAACAAAAAAGATTCTATGTTTTTTCAGAGACCCGAGCATGGTGTCAGAAAATTATGTTTCCCTTTTAGAAATATGTTTGCCATTATTTTTGTTTTATTGCAGAAATAGGCAAATGTTTGAATATTTTTTGTTTTGGTTTTGGAAGATAAAACATAAACCGTAAGAGCTGAAAGTCCTTAATTCCGGCATCCATGCATCAAAGTATCCCAACAAAGGCTCTTGGAGTCAAATCACAATTCCATCACCATCAACATTGCTTCAAATTCCACCACTATAATGAAACTAAGAACAAACGAAAGATTGCATTGTCTAATCTTCCAATGAGAATCCCCTTTCTGCCCAAACCAATCGATTAATAAGGAAAGATTCTTTCACCAATCAACCAACCAACCAACCAATAAGAACGTTACATAAGCCAACCAATGAGAAAAGAAGGTCTTACCGCCATCGGGCTTCTGAAGTAGAACCATGATGTTCATGGCACCAACTTCGGTCAAGGTGTGGTCTGGTCCAAACAGCCACAACACTTGCTGTAAACCCTTCTCCATCGCCAGTTTCTGAAAAAAAAACATGAAATTGAAGGTCATAGACGAATGAATGCAATAAATGATCGCCGATTGACGTATGATAGGTTTCACTAATCATCAATGAATATCCTATTAGGAGTATAAATTATGAGAATCTTTATCGCCACATTTCTAATTATAATAGATGAACAAAGCAACCGATCATCTGTAGCGGTACGTCATTATAGGTGTTTAGAGTTAAGGCATGTCAAAACTCATTGAACCAACCTCGCTTACAACATGATTTCAAAGACCAAGACCTTCACTCCTAAGTTCACTTTAACCATCTAAGACATGACTGTTACTCCAGATTATTTTATTTACTTAATCAACGGTATTTAGTCTTTATGGAAATAACCAACCAGGCTTCAAAAGATTAAGGAAAAACTATAATTGCATTTTTTTTAAAATTAGAAATAAAATATATTTTTACACATTTGTTGGTGGTTACATAGTGCAAGCTTACATGGTTTTCTTAATGACGTCACAGCTAGCCAGACTGATAATCATAATCTGAATTAGCCGGTCATTATACACTAACTAATTTATATCTTAAATCACCTAATGACCTCAGCCATTTAAAACAGAACTCACTTGGAAGTGAATAGTCGGGGCGTAATTGGAACCCATTTTGGTATCACCACAGCCACCGGGCCAGGCTCTGACATAATTGGGGTCGGCCAAGAGAGAGACGGGATTGAAACCGCTGGTGAAGTAGGGACCGGTTGGGGAAAGGATGACGAACAGAAGGGCCTTCGAGGGCTGCTCCACTTTTAAGGCTTCCTGAAAAGTAAAAGACAATTAATTTCTTCTATTGACTCTTTGCGAATGGTGAGAAAAACCAAGTGATTCACTATACTACCATCTAACCTTTTGTTGCTGAAAGTTATTATTGACTTTATCTGACTACATAGTGGACGGAACTATTGGAATTGCTAGTGAGGTTATATTAATTGACAATAAAAATATATTTTATTTATTTTTAAATTCTTATAATCTAATGAAACAATACAAGTATGATCTTCACAAGAGAGTTGAGCTTATTTAATAATACATTATTTATCCATTTTAAACTTTATTTTAATTTGAAATGTTACACTACTCGCACGCCTTTAATTTGGTACTATGAGGTATAGAACTGTCTTGGATAGTTTTTGTAGCCGATTGAAAAACAACTTTTGTTTTGATTTGGTTTTAAGTTCTGCCTAAATTTTGATTTGGTTTTAAGTTTTGCCTAAATTTTGTTTTAGCTAACCACTTTTAACGAATACTGATTCACCAGCGGTGTATAAACTTTCTAATTATAAATTTTAAGTAATTTGTTTTTAATTCACACGCTTTTTAATATACAATTTAATGTTGCATTGGTATTTATTATCCAATTTACAACGCATATATAATGTATATATCATTGCGCGCATAATCGTATGCACAATTACTTTCATTAATAACAACAAATAAATAGTTGTTATTTTATTCTATATTTCTTGCTAACCATTATTTCATTCTCACCAATAGATTTAATTTAGTTCGTTCATAAAATATTTTTCTTTCTTAAATTTGACATACGATACAACATTTTGTAGGGAACTGCATGTTGCATATTTTGAAAATATCAATATGTTAATTTATTATTAAATTATTAAATTATTAAATTATTAAACTATTAAATTATTAAATTATTAAATTACTAAATTATTAAATTATTAAATTATTAAATTATTAAATTGTTAAATTATTAAATTAATAAATTATTAAATAATATATTATTATTAAATTCCACCCACCTCATTAGCAATAATAGTCGGTCGAATATAGAGGCTGGACGACTCGGCGTGAGGAACCCATTCCTGGTCGATGGCAACCAACTTCTTCAGCAGATCCGTCAGTTCGGCCCCGTCGAAGGTTGGCAACGACGCCCTCGCTGCCGAACGATTCATCCGGATCATGTTTTGGTCCGGGCGGAAGAGGCGGATTTTGTCCTGCGCTCCTCGGTACGCTTTCATGCCCTCGAACAACTGCAAGGCGGATTTTTATGGTTTGGGTTTTATTTAATGTGGTTTATATTTTATTTTTAAATACATTGTTAGATTAATTACTTCAAAACAAATATTATTAATTGAATAGCTTGTTTTTAAATTCCTGAATAAATGAATAGCTTATGTTTAAATAAATGAACAGTTTTTGTTCAAATAAATGCTATTTGAAAGACGGCCAAACTTTTTAGTTTTAAATTATTATTTTAATTGACAAGATTTTTTAGCTAGCCTACTACTTTATTTTTTAAACAAAATCAATCCTAATTTGTTTAAAATAACAACTGAAGAAAACAGTTGATTTTTAAATTATTATTTAATTATCAATGAATGTTTATATCATTTGTTATATTGATTAATAAATATTTTAAACCAGTTTCATAAAAAAACCATTTAAATTATATACAAAATTTGTTTAATTTAACCAACTTGAATGTGTTTATTTTCATAATAAACTTACTTCACTTTCCAAATTGTTTGATTCTAGCAGAAAATATTTATAAATTTAAATTTTTGTATATAAACCAAATAAACGGTCGAATTATTACACGTGTTTATGGTGTAATTTAAACCCAACTTGATCGGTCTATGATGTAAATATCCCTCAAAAAATTGTTGTCTCAAGAGATCAAACCTATTACAGATTATAATTTCCAAACGTATGGCAAAAAACAATATTTTTGGAAAATTCTAGCTACCTAATTTCACTGTACGAGTACTATTGACCAAAAAAACAAGAGTCCTCGTCAAGCAAAAACTATTTGAAATATACAATTTTAAGTTATTGAATAAATTAACAAAAAAATGGTATTTTGCTCATACATGTCTTAATGTTTCACACTAATACAATAATTTCAACCTGTATATTTGCATGTGATTTTAGTTGGTCACTCTTTTTTTGGCCAATTGTATATGCATGTATTAATCAATTCAACTATTTAACAGCACTAGAGCTTTAAAAACCAAGACAATCAATTGTTACGGTGAATTTTGCTTAACAAAATTAATGAATAAAGAAAAATACCCTAAATATATGTGTGGTCTCCCAACGGAGGTGCATAACATTAGGGATATAATATGTATTAAAGATATAATAAATTAAAAACTAAGTTCATTCTTGAACCTATAAAAGTGCAAACACGTTTTGTAAGATATATGAAGTTTAATCTTTCATGAAATCAATATCTTGAAATTTAATTGAACTTTAACACGGAGTATATAACATTTTAGTATATGAAATCCACTACACAGTGTTTTTTTCTTCGTTTGGAAAGTTTTTTTCGTTGACAGTTTATAGGCGTTCCAATTATTTAAAAATCGTTTTTCCACTAAATTGTATACAAAATGTAAATAAATTTATGGTTATCTGGTAATAACCATTATTTCTAAATAAAATAAAGTTTTGTGGTGAAGTTTAAATTCATAAGAAATAAAACTTAAGAAATGATAGTAACTTATTTTATGCATGGAAGATATGTCCCTTGTGTAAAGAATAAACACAATTTGTTTATGAAAACACTTGACTAACTGTGTATGTCTAAAATAGTCAAAATTGACATAATCAAATTTACTAACCTTTTTTAACAGTGCACTGATAACATAGGCTAATCAATTTGACTATCTTACACATAAAAAATTAGCCAAATGTTTTCAGTGCCCGTATTTATGACCAACGGAGAATTTTAACATAACTTACAAATTTTTTGTTTTTAGGATCTGTACAAAACATATTCTTCGAAATTGAAACTATTAATAATTAATAATAATAATAAAATAATAATAATTATAATAAATAATAGTAACTTTCCTTTGTAAGTTGCTTTGAAAAGACTGAACACATTAAAGTTAGTATTGAAAACATCTTTCATTAAAAATCACAACAGGCGTCAAAGAGTTAATACGGATCGACAATAGCACAAGTGAGGTAAGCTCTATGTTATTCGAATGTGGGTTACCTCACTCGTGCTATTGTCGATCTATGTAAAAATAAAAAAAGGTTAAAGTAAAAAATTTATGATTACATATTTTTTAAACAAAAAATGAAAACATTTATGAGTAAATTTTGTTCCATTATTTCAACAAAGTTGTCATCAATAAAATGATATATAAATCGTAGTAAAAATTTGTATATGTCATTACTTTGTTAATTATAATTATAATTAAAATTATTAATTAGAATTAGAACTAAAATTATTAATCAGAATTATAATTAGAATTATTAATTAGAATTATCATTAAAATTATCATTAAAATTATTAGTTATAATTATAATTATTAATTATAATTATAATTATAATTATAATTATAATTATTAATTATAATAATTATAAAGTTAGGCCTACTCTGCGTTTACTAAGAATGCTCAAATCAAAGAATATTTTTAATTTAATACCTTCGTTCGAA
>JARUHE010319598.1:0-11518 GCA_031471125.1 Archaeomysis grebnitzkii | reverse complement strand
GATTTCATAATAAAGGATATTTTGCCAATATCAAATGTGGCGATATGTTGTATTTCGCGTTGAAAATCAGCACCCTGCACCAACATGGTGCTAAAAACCAGGGTTTTTTTGTCCTTCAAGATTTTTTTCGTTCTCTTAACCCAAAAGTGAGCACTGAGCAATAAAAAAGTAATAACGATCCAAACTGATCAAAAACAAACAATTTCAAAGCGGAAAAATATTTTTCAGCACCCTGCACACACAAAACCTAACCTGACTTTGCTCCTCAAATGGTTTTTGATGGCCAAAAACACGGTTAATCTTACCAACATGCACGCAATTTTTTTAATGGAGTTTTTACCAAAAATAGAATTTATCAAAATTGTAATGTGATGAAATATGTTCATTAAGCTACAAATTATTGAAATAGATACAATATTAAAGTAATTAAATCATGATATATATGTGGCAAGTCGAAATCATTTGGATTTCCAGAAACTCAACACTCAAATGACTTTATGGCGCCCATATTTAGACTACGGGGTAAAATGGCCACTCCATCGCCCTCCTAGAGCCAGGAACCGTTAATACAATACATCATAATCTGTCAAGTGATTTGATTTAAAATATTTGCAAAGTGCAATCATTATTATGTACTTGCAATGCAATTAATTTAGAAAATAAATGTGAGACAAGCAATTTTTAAAAGATATTTCAAACTTATTGTTGGTGATAAAATATTCCCTGATTAAACCTTTTAATTTTCAAATTAGCTATAACTATCAGTAATTCCTATAGAATTATATTTTCATTACACATGAACAATCTATTGTAACTTATAGTTAAAAATACTTAAATTTTGTAAGAACAAATTTTCAATTCACTCAATTAAAAAAATTAAAAAAATAACCCAAGTAGGTAGCCCACATAATGCAAATGAACAATGGATGTACAGATACACAAACATCACAGCTGTGCAAACAAACATCTTCTTTCTTCATCGATGTGCCATTCATATTTTTGGTCTTTCTTAACTCAACCACAGAATTGCTAGAATGTTTTCATTCTTCTTCATCATCATACTTTTCGATGTTTTTTTCAGTTTGATTATTTAAACATATTTGTTAAATAAATGCACATAACAACAAATAAACAAGTTTCTCCTGTTATTTTTGATCTTTTAATTTACATTTATGAAATTGTTAATATAAACGTAAGTAAGCTATTTAGAAGTTAGTAAGGTAGAATATATTGATGCAGGTTAATCATTTTTTGACCGAAAATGTGGGAATGTGAAAGCTAATAGTCCTCTAGGACAATGTGGCAGCCTAAAGTATCGATCTGATTCATGACCCACCAATCAAACCTAATCTGACTTTGCTCCTAAATGGTTTTCGGTGACCAAAAAACCTATTAGTCTAACCTACAGGCTACATTTGTATTTCATGCCGTGAGGGAAAATCAATACAGTTGGTACGCTTGCCCATTGTAATTGTTTGTTATTGCGTTCAATATTTCTTCGAGAAATAAGTTGTATTAATCAAAAAGTTGAGAAAAGGGCATCAATCGAAAGCAACGGTGATATGGAATTAGCTAGTATAAGTACATACAGAGTGTAAATATACAAATAAGAGGACCATTAAAAAAAAAATGGTGGACTTCAATTTTGATTTGCCATATATAACATGCTATAATCACTTTAATATTGCATCTATTTCAATAATTTGTAGCTTAATGGACATATTTCATCATATTAAAGTTTTAATGAAAACTATTTTTGCTAAGAAATTGAAAAATTGAGCCGGGTTGTTAAAATTTAACCATCAGGTTTTTCAAACTTGATTAATCTTAACAACGGTTACCGATTTTTTCAACAGTTATTTATTGCAAAAATAATATTTATTAAAATTGTAATATATTAAAATTTAGTTACAAATTATTGAAATAAATGCAATATTAAATTATTTATAACATGTTATATATCACAAATCGAAAATGAACAACCACCATTTTTTTTTAAAGATCCTCTTGTTTGAATATTTACACTCTGTATATACAAGAGAGTTGGGTTAGGTGAGTTTCTGTAGCTTTTCTAAGACTTTTGAAAAAAAATAATTTATAAACAGTTACAGTTGCATTCCAAAATATGCCATTGTCGTACACTTCGGTAACCTTTGTTAAAATTTACCTCAAACTTCACTACACTTCTTATCACTTGCCCAGATCTTAGATTAATTTGTTTAATTGCAATTACGTTGAACATAGCATTATTTTTTCTATTTTTCAATAGTAAATAGATTAAAGTTCACTATTATTTAGTTTTAATTGCCTAATTTATCTTTGTATTTTAATCAAATCCAATTTAAATTTCCCTTAAACTCAATTTTTGCAAAAAAAAACAGAAAAAACAGGGTTTTGTTCTAATTTCATAAATTAGATAAATTATTAAAATAAATCAAACAAATTTATGACTTACCTGTACAGAAAAGCACATAGGGCTAGTTTTAGAATATGAAATGATTTGGTTGATGAACACATTTTAATATTAAAAATTCAATAATTCAATAACCAAATTTACGTGACAGCCATTTTAAGGATCTAAAAATTTGAATGATTGCTAGGTGGCGTTGTAAACAGCTTCAAATTTAGCGTAATTTTGAAAATTCAGATGATAAGCATTTTAGATTTGATCTGTTATCAAATTATGTGAACTATTATGTATATAACTTTATTAAATGTTCTAAAAAGAAGAACTATTCTACCTCATTAGTGACTCGGGGCCTATTAGGTTCTAAAGGGAGCACAATTTCAAAACTCCTGGGAGCAGCTTTTATGAGAAATTATTATTATTAGCATTGTAAATCATTGTTAAACAGAATTTTAACATTATTATTGCTATTTTCAATGTTAGTACTGTTAAGTATTATGATTCTCAACACTTAAAATTAAAAATTGACTTCTGCCACTAGTAATTTCCTCAAGTTAATGATGTCTTGAACAGCTTGAATGAAATAGTAATGCTCTGTAGTGACTAAGTGATGTTGTATAACATACAAGTTATTAAATTTATAAGCAGCATAGATATTGTTTAGTGTTTTTAAGGTATTTTTTTTAAAAGATCAGAAAAAGTAAATGCATCAGGTTTCACAAAATTCAAGTATTTTTACACACTGGTATACAGGGTACCAAACTCTATGTTTAGTTTCAAAGGATATGTTTATTTTTTATTTTTTTAGTTTCTATTGCAGAAATAGGTGAAATTTTCCAAGCGCTACACTAAAGTTGTTTTTTAATATGAATTTGTTTCAAAAATAACTTTGCACAAAGTTGCAATTTAGTGATGAATATTTTGGTCATTTTCAGCTTGACCACAGAACCATTTGAATATCTTCTTTCTTCATCATCGCCCATAGTTTTTGGTGTTTTTTAGCTCAATTATTTGAACATATTTGTAAACATACATGTACATACAACCAAAATGAGCATTTTTTTGTATTACTTCGATTTTTTAATTTACATTTAAGAATTTGTTGATCGAAACATAAGTAAGCTATTTATAGTCTATCCATAAGATTTGTTGATCCCACAGAATTGAAATCAATCGCTCTTTTTAATATTTTTACGTGATTTTTACATTTTTTTCCGGGAGTTCTTATAGCTCTTCTTATTCATACATTTACAATCTGTACATATGAGAGAGTTGGGTTAGGTAAGATCAGATCAGTTTCTGTACAGGGTGTAATTTAAGAAAAAATTATTTTCATTAGGAGGAGTTTGATGCAACATAGCCTATTAACCAGTTCCATCCATCCAATAGGCTTTCAATAAAATATGTTTGTGTGAACAATAATGATTGAGCTATTAAATGTAAACAAATAAATCATGCAATAAAATAGCCCATTCACCATTAAATATAAAAGCTATGGTTGCTAAATTATTAAATCATGCCTACACATTCGCCACCATTAAGCATAAAAAATAAAATTTCGCTCACTGAAAATGTAAAAATTGGAGAGGCCTATAAAGTGTGTATGATCACAGTCAAAACAAGATTACAACTATGCTTACTATAGAGCCTACATTGATTATGAAGTTTTACAGTACATTTTTAGAGGAGACGTAAGTCACCACTCTTTATTGTAATATTTTGTTTTCAATTAGCTTTATAGTATCTTATTTAGCTGTTCTTTCAATGATGAATGTCTTTTTCGGTTTATGTTATTGTTCTGTGAAATTTTTATAAAAAATAATTCTATTTTGATAGCTATGTGACAAAACTTCTTAAGCATCTCTGCCCTGAATTATTTTTCCATAGTACAATTATTTTAATCTTAAGTAATTGATTATCTAACCTCTAATATATTTTATTTTCAGGCAAATCTTTTCTGACCAGGAGGCTAAAATGTTTTTTAAAAGTATTATAGCTTTCTGTGGAACACTGGGAAAATCTCAATCAAGTTTGAATGTAGTGAAAAGCTTAAACATAATTGATAAATTAAAGAAACCATCAAGTTCAAGTTTAGTGAAAAACGTTTCAAATTTTGAAAATAGTCATGTTTTAACTTTTGAAAATAGTTTAAATTTAAATACAAAGAAAATCTTCAACTATGAAAATTGTATAAATATGTGCAATATCAGCAATGTTAATCAGAGTTGGTCTAATAACAGTTTGCCAATGCTCAAAATGAACTCAGCGATGCCAAACTTGTTTTCTTTCCAACTGCGTAACTACTCCACTAACAAACCTCCTCCTATTCATCCTCTTAAGTCAACAATATCATCTCTTCAAGCAAAGAAGAGAGTTGTAAGAAAGAAGAGATTGGTTGAGGAAGGAACTGAGCAGGTAAATATATTAATATGTAACCCTTTTCAAGTTCGTTTTTCTCACAAATAATAAAAAACAAATCCAAATTTCATATCATTGTTTTTTTTTTAAATTATTGAGGAGATGTATATTGAAATATAGCTCTATTGTGGTGGTTGTAAAAAAAAGTTCTAAATGATGACTAATTTTTCTTTAAAAGTGTGTCACATGCATGCTGTAATAAACTATTGAAAGATCAACAGTAAAAAGAATTTATGTGTCCAACAAAAAAGTTACGTAATATTAAATTAATATATAATGAAAAAAACAACAATAAATATTAATGAACAATGTATATACTCTGTAGAAAGATAAATCAATGTAAAAAGTCCAACTCTGATTCTTTAGAAACTTTTTTGTTTCAGTGAACTTTATAATTTTCTATTTTGTGGTTGGGAAGGTGGTGATGAGTGACTTGAATACATTTATTTATTCAAAGTATAAATTTTATTTTGACATCATGGCTTCAAAAAATCATTATCAAGTGTATCAAAAAACACCATTTGCATGGTATTTCTTATAAGGTATGAATGATACATAGAACTTAACAATAGTAAATGTACTACTCTGATAAAATATATTTTCAAAACTGTTTTTAATATTATTCATAAAAATATTTTTTTTCATATATATAGGTTTTACTTTTCTGTCGGCAGCCCAAAATCAATTAGTATTCAAACAGTTCTTTATTTTAACAGTTACAAAGAACTTTAATTAATAAAAGTATGTTTGTTTGGGCCTTTCAACTAATCTTTAATTTTTTTCAGCAAAAGTTTCAAAATTTTTACTTAAAGAGGTACATATAATATTGTTAAACAAAAGTTTTTTATTTTGATAATCTAACCAATACTATTAAGAGTATTTTTTCCAATCCTTAAGGAGTTATATTAAAAAAATGAATGTATCTTTACTTCATGCAAGATTGCCGTTTATCTATGGCTATTTCTTAATTTTGTTTATTTATCTTTCAATAATTATAAAAATATATTTTTACTCACCATGCCTTGGAACATTCAATGATGTGACATAAATAATTGATTTTATTAATTTAGGTTGTTGAAAATAACAATGGAAAAAATGGAGAGAGGAAGTTTTATATTATTATGAATTTTTATTTTTGGAACTTATTTCAGGATGATGATAAATACAATGATTTCTATTCCTCAGTTCCGCATCAGTTTGTAACTTTCGACTCTGATTTACGATTACCGTCACCACCAATCCCCGAAAAAGTTCATAAACGAGTAAGAGTTTTTTCATTTGTCTTATTTTGCATTTTTTGTTGCAAAAAGTTGCAAAGAAAAATGCCAAGTCTGTTATGCAGAAAGCAAAAATCATCAACTGAGAGCCTTTAGCATAAAAATAGCTTGCAAGATTGGACTTTGCCTAGTTGGCAATTTTTTCAATTGTAAAAAATGTTTTTAGCCTATTTTTTATTTTTTCACAATTGAATGATTCTATTGTTTGTTTTCATTTTCAGGAGTGGCAAGTGACAGCCTATGCTACAGCAGATGAGTATAAATTGGAAGCCTTACTGGAAGCATTGAATGAACAGGGTTTATACATGAAAGCCAACCAGCAAAAATCAGCCCAAGATGAAGAAGGTTTTGAATATGTTGATATGAACAACAATTCAGCTTTGGGTATGTTGGTTATTTTTTCATATAACATGTCTAATTGAACTTAATCAGGCTATGCCCTACTTCCATTAAGTCATATGTACCTTATAGATATGCAGCCGACCTAAGACACTTCCTTTAAACCAGAGTAGGCTTAGCTTCTGAATTTATGATTTTGTGGACATTAATGTGATGGAAATTTTAAACTATTGCCCTCAAAAGAGAGTGGTTTATCAACTACCCAATCATGGGTTAGAGTAGACTCGAATAGCTGCCAATCAACAGGTAACTGTTTTATCCAGTCCACAATCTTCAAAAAAATATAAATAAGAAATATTCTACTATCCTATAACTTAAATAAAATAGGAGAACTAGTATAGAAAAGAAATATGTGGATTTATTGCAAAGATATTAAAAATCATTGTTCCAAGGTCATAAGCAATAAAAACTTGGCTTGTACAATTTAATAAAGATTTCGGAAATCGTTTATTGAGTTGAAGGTATTGATAAGATCTTTAATTTTGTTGTTGTTGTTGTCCACCCCTCTCCATCCTCGACATTTCATTGAGGATGGAGTCCTCACGCCGGGGGATCCAGCCCACACTCCAGCAGGTCCGACCACCTCAAGGTGAGAACTATTTAGGTTTTACTGTTCCATCGTTATCTGGAAATTCATAAGTATAATAAGTTGCACTATTTATATTATCATAAAATAACTTTTTTTTTAATTTTTGACCATTGTTATTTTACACAAAAGTTGATCATATTTTTCTTTGAAAAGATACATAAAGTTTTATTGAACAAAAGATGTTTTCATGACCATCTACCAATACTGTCACAAGTTTATGAAGTTATAAGCTAAAAACAAAATGGGTGGACTATTTGGATCAAAAAATGCACAAGTGCAGTAACCCACCTTCATTTAAAATAGAGCTTACCTCACTTGTGTTATTATCAATCCATTTAATCTTACACAAAAGCTTAATGGTTTTTATTGGAAGAGTTACAGAACATTTTCTTTAACAAAAGTTGTTTGTTGTTTGTGACCCTTTAATCAATAAAAAAACTAGTATTTTTGTTCATAAATTAGTGTTTATTGAAATTTTGGCAAATAATATTTGTTTACTTCACATTATTATAAAATAATAAATAGAAAAATCATTGGTTTAATTTGATTTTTTTCAAGCTACACAATACCTACCATGAACACATCTAAACTGCCAGTGTTGTGATTAAAGTTTTTACACTTTCATGTTTAATCACAATTCATTATGAAAAATTATTTATTTTTTGTGTATGTAATCTCTATCAACATTTCGTTTTCTTAGACCCAATGGAAGTTCTTCATGTTGTGGAAAGATATCACATATCAAACGAGCAACGTGAAATTTACTTCTTCAGAGATGGAGCAACCATATTCTGGAATGTTCCACAAATTGAACGAGAAAATTTACTGAGATTTATTTCACATTTTGAAACTCACAGTTATGCACTTGACATTGTGAAGGAAGAATGCGAGAGTCTTTCCTACTCTTATTCCGAGTAAGAATTTTTGTCAAGTATGTTTATAACTTGATTTGTTTTGTTTTATGTTATTATATTATTGTCAAATCTTTGATTTGTTTTGTTTTGTTTTATGTTATTATATTATATTATTGCTAAGTATGTTTATCACTTGATTTATTTTATTCTATAACCATGTTTTATCTATGTCTTGCATCAAGTTTATTGCTTGATTTATTTTGTTTCATATCAGTGGAGTTTGTTATAAAATTTGGAAAGGAGAAGTTATGATAAATAGCAAGGCAAAGTGGAATTATTTAAAAGGAAAATCACACTAAATGCAGAGCACCAATTAAATAACTTTTGTTTTGCTTTATATTAACGAATACTATGAATAAGTTTCCAAAAACTTTTTTCCTCACCTAAAAAGAATCTGGTCATCATAACTTCACAAGTGAACTTCTTGCAACATTTTATATTTTGTATTTCAAGGTAACAATTTGCACAAATATTTTTGGTTAGATGTACAATTAATGACGTCAGTATTATATTTTGAGGGGAAAACATTTTGCATACTTTATATAGTGAATCTATACATTATCAAAGGAAATGTTTTGCCTACTTAGCACCATTTTATCAAGTATGTTGGATTTTTCAAGATAAATATTCTGGGAAACTGTAGTGTATTACTTTACTTTGTATTTATTTCTATGTTTATGTTTGCTTCAAAGCAATAATTAAATTCTCAATTTTAAATTGTTTTGATCATTTTGTAGGACTAAAACTAGAATTGTAAGAGATTCGATTATTTTGAACACAGAAGGCAACACTGAACTGGAAAAGTATACCTTCAGTAATGCACTTTGTATGTCGGTGAAACTTGGCATTTGGGAGGAATCATTGGAGAAATACATCGACAGGATTGAATATGTAGTTGAAGTGAGCACTTTAAATTGTTTAGGCTATTATAATAGTAAAAGTAATAACTAAAGAAGCATGACCAAATATATACAAATTTCAGAAATATTTTTGATTAAAAGGTTTGATATATGGTTCAATATTAACACTAATTTCCTATGTAAATTAGTTGGAAATATTCACCAAAATACAACAGAGAAAAAGGAAAAGACAAATAGATAAAGCTTCACAAATTTCTTGAACTTTGCAATATTTTTTTATAATTTATTTATTTAGTTCTAGATTAGAGCTTCAAATTTCTCTTAGAATAATATTTAGCTTTATATACTTGAATTCAGGAACTAAGTTCTACTGGAAGGGTGGTGCTGTCACAAGAGCAAGTTCTTCAGAAAATGGGTCAACTGTTTGCTTTGCGACATATGTTGAACTTAGGATCAGATCTTCTTGATATTCCTGATTTCTATTGGGATCATCCACATCTAGAACAACTGTACAAACGAACATGTAATCTGCTATCCTTAACCAAAAGAACATCAGTAAGTGTTCGACATTTGTCTATGCTTTTATGTATTTCGTATTTATTATCAATACAAAAAGAGAATGAAACAGAAACAAGAAACATTACTTGAATTTTTTAGACAAGTACAGCAAGTCCAAACTTTGACCATTTAATATATATTTTTTTTTGTGTAAAGCATGGTAGAGGGAAAAGTCTTGACTCGGGTTGGGAATTTTCTAATAACGTTTAATACGAGAACAAACTATTATTACTATTCATTATTATATATACTGTATGTTTCCGTTAAGACAAGTATTATTGAACTTCAGAGACCATGTTGATTTAATTTTCTTTTTTTTGATCAGCTTCATACTTTCTGATCAACTTTCTTAAATTAGAATTATCGAGGTTAAGAATTTCACCATAATTAAGCTAATTATTATTTTCGACCATTCTTTCATTTTTGTTTTGTTATTATAGAATTGGCCAACATGTGTTTCGATTGTACAATAATCTCATCAGGGCCTGCTAGAAATCAGAGAATAATCAATAGTGAGCAATCAAAGCATGCAAATAAGCATTACAATGATAACAAGCTTGAGCAATTCGGGTCAAACTTGCATTAAATTAAAGTAAATGAATCTTGTAGTATTATTTTTAATTGTTTTATAAATAAGTAATTTATATTAAAATCATCACTACTGCATTTGTTTCTAATCATATTTACACTAAGATTAATGTCTACTTTAAAAAGGGAGTTTATACATTTATTATTTATTAAATAAAATATAGCTTGTTTGGAAATTTTTCATTTAGAGATCATCTCATAGAATGCAATTTAAAAAAAAACGTGTTTGGTACTGTTTCATTATATATTATGAATTATATGAATATTTTGATTTGTTAATGAATTAATAGCTTAATTTGTTGCTAAAAACAAGATAAAATAATAGTTCATCAAAATCTCGTAAAGCAGAATGAAAATATTATTAAAACTAATATTAAATCCAAACTGGAACTATAAATGGACCTACAATTGTCCTTTCACTCTAAGTATTTTTTTTTCTGTATTGATTTTGGTTTGTGTTATTAGTATAGTTCTTAAATGTAATGCCAAGATTGTTTATAGATTTATAAATAGCAGTTATTTTTAATAGGTAATGAACGAGAAAATAAATCACTGCTTGGAATTGATGGAGCTATTGAAGAGTCATCTTGGAGAAAAACATTCAGCAAGATTAGAATGGATTATTATTATACTTATTGTCATTGAAGTGATATTTGAAATGTTACATTTTCTTTAGAATAGGTTTATTTAACTATTAAATTTTATTTTGCTACTTTAACTTTTATTTACATGAGTGTGCTGAAAGGCTAACAATGCCAAATGGAATTGTATGTTAAATATTATCTTAAGACCTCAATTTACCCTGAAGATAACAACTAAATATTTTAAACTGTTATGGGTATTTTACAATCAGTTGTCATTCTTTCTCAAATTTCCTTATATTTTGAAAGTTCCTCTAATTTGGGTAAGACATTACAGTTTTTCATATTTTGATTCCTGCACTATTGAAAAGCTTATGACGTCCAGATTAATATTTTTCAAAGGTAATTTCTTGTCAAAATTGACACTTATTGGTGTGGATATTGTCATTGGCAGAGTATTTTACATTTATAATGACAAATCATTCTCTGGTGAACACTAGTTTATGATTTTTCCTACATGAACCTCAATTTTGTTGATGGAGATGGTATAGTTAGAAAAGGTTCCATTGCTTATGTTGTTTGAAGAACAAGCCCTGGATAGCTGAGGGCAATATTTGAAAATTCAGATTAATGCCCACTATAATATGTTGGCATTTAAGACAAACACAAGTGCGACAAAATATAGTAATTATTTAATATTAAAGATTTATTAGTTTATATAGTACTTCTACATATTCAGGTTTAACATCCTCTTCTCTTTGACTGCTTATTCGTTTGGTTCCTTTCTACTGCTTTAATTGTGTCCATAGATTGTTGTTGTTGTCGACCCCTCTCCACCCTCGACATAGAAGGTGGAGCCCTCACGCCGGTGGATCCAGCCCCCACCCCAGCAGATCCGACCATCGGGCCAGGAGCCCCGCCGCTCCA
>JARUHE010319597.1:0-19903 GCA_031471125.1 Archaeomysis grebnitzkii | reverse complement strand
AGATGCTGTTGGCGACAGCGCTCTTTGCCATTGTAGCTAATGTGCTGTATAATATTCTATAATTAAAAAAAAAAAAAGCATGAAATTCTAAGCTAGAATGCCTGAAGGTCATTTTTGCCTAAAATTTATAATTTTTTAAATAATAGACATTCTAAGAATTTTTAGACAGCTAATTTATCATCAAATTCATGATTAACCAATTTTTTTGAAGGTTTAGAGATATTTTTATTATAAACAAATAAAAGAAAAGGTTTAATATAATAATATATAAAATTGTATCAAAAATAAACATTTTTAGAAACTGTTTTAACATACAACACAGCTTGTTTTATATGATTGCTCATCATATTCAAATTGTCTATGAATATTGCAATGATTTTATAATTTTTGTTCATATTTGAGTTAAAGTAACGAGGTGAATATTTTGTGAAATGTTTTAATCATCCACAAATTTTTTATTTTGTTTTTTAATTTATAAAAAATAAGCTACTTAATGCTAAATATTTTGATTTTTAGATGCAAGAAACAATGAAGACCTTGAAAGATCAATTGCACAAAGAAGAGAAGGAAAGAGCATCTCTACAAGAGAAGTTGGTGGAAGCACAAGAAAAACTGACCGCACCCATTTTGAAGGTTATAATTTGATCTAGTTTTTTCTACTGTTTTGCCGATGTTTAGAATGTCCCTTTGTGATATTTCATACAAATAATTTCACTCAAAAGTATATTCATAAAATAAAATAATTTTGAACAAATAAATTATTGAATGGTTACATCAAAATATTTTTGCGATGCTTGGATGAAATTCGAAACATCACGATGGAACATTTTTTACAGTGTTTGTGTTGTTGGTTTGAAGTTTGTTGGTTTTAAATAAATTTTAGTTAATATTATTTGATTTTACCTGAGGGATTTTAAGTATTTATAGACAAGTCTTTTATTCTTTAAATATTGTTTATAAAAGTTTTTGTTGGTATTGTTGAATGCATGGTTTAAAGTTGGTCGAGATATAATTATTTCCATAGTTTTCAGTTTGTTCAAGCTAATATATTGAATGAGTTTTTTCATAACCCCTATTTAATCCTATTTAGTAGTTTTAGTCGAGTTTAATTATATTAATTGTTAATTTAAATATTTTTTTTAAATTGAAATTTTAATTACATTGTTTGATGAAAATTATTAAATTGGATTTTCTTACATTTCAATTTGGGAATCGACATATTCAACCAAGAACAGTTTTAGAACGATATAATAAAAAGTAAATTGAAGTATGTTTATTTTTCAACAAACACTTGTTTATTCTAATTATTCATTAGGCTTTCATTAAAGATAATATTGACCATGCAATTTTGCTGCTGTCAAGGCAATGAGTTGTATTGTATTTGAATAGAAGTTGTGATTTTCTTGCTAATATTATATCTTATTTTATTATTTTATCGAGCAAGTAAATCGAAGTTAAGACAGCCGCTACTATTCTGTAGTTGTCAGGTTTATCCTTTCACATACCAACAAAACAAGTTTTTTGTCGAGCGTGCCAACGGCGAAGCTCTACTAAGGTGTTACTATTCCGTCGTCTTTGTAGTTGTATCCAAAAATATTCAAGTTTTTTGTTTGTTGACATACATTTATCATTTAAATCTCAAATGATCAGTTATGAAGTTTACATTAAATTTTTTTTCATTTTTAAATAAACTTGTTTTTTATATGCGAGACATTGGTGACTGCCATCCTCTGGTGTTGCTTTTGGATCAAATCGTTTCAAATCTGGTATAAAGATGATGTATTATTTTGTTGTGAAATATCTATTGTCTTGTTTGTTGGCTATTTTAGGATTTTTATTTTTTTAACCGAAAATAGTTGTCAAATTTTACATGCAACAAAATGTCAGTTTTACAGAAAATTGTAATCAACGAAAGTTGTTGATTATCATCTCTAATTCGTGTAGCTACTAAATGGACGTTCAAAGTTAATTAAAACTACTTGGTAGTGTAGGCGCAAAATATTTTACCATTTTATTGAGAAAATATAGTTGCTTGACTAAATTGTTTTAATTCTCATGAAAATATTTTGTTGGTTTAGTTTTCCATTTCATAATATATTTTCTGAAATAGTTCTTTCGAGGAAAATTTCTCTGGGAGAGATATATATATATATATATCGAAAGTAACAAATATTTGTTAACCTCATGTAAGATAACCAGCGATCTATGGTTAATCAATGAATGGTTTATGGTAGACATCCCACAATAGTTTATTAGAATCAACATGTATGTTGTTAATCTGTCATTTTATACTTCTTTAGTTTTCACTGAAATTATTTTGTTTGGGTCGATAGATACTCTATTAACCCATTAAGGAAAAGAATTATTTTAATTAAAGCTCACTTTATGGAAAGAATTATTATTGATTCAATTTTTATGACGTGGCTGGAAATCTTGCCACTTGTCTTTAATGGGTTAATTTAAACGTTTTTGGTGTTCAATTTCTACAATTAAAAATCTAGATTGTCGATTATGTTTTGTCTTGTAAAATAGTCGATTTTCCTTTTAAAATTTTGTGGGCTACTAAATCTTTTAAGAATAAAGTAAAAAAATCTCTTTTTCTAATTATCTTCTGGTTAAACTTTTCCTTTGTCGATTCCTGTTCTCGTCGACGCCCCTCCATCTTTGACTTTTTTTTTAAATTGAAATAAACTATTCCAAAAAGGTTGTTCTAGTTTTTGGTGCTATCACTAGCTAAGTAAAAGTTTTAATAAATTTTTTTTTAAACTTTTAAATTAAACTTTTATGAATTGTAAAAGTTTCTTCAATCAAGTTTCTTTATCATTGGTTTACTATGCTTTGGGTTTTTATTGAAACTTGTTAAATTTGACAAACATTCTTTTATTGTGGTGCAGAGTGACAACGATGATAAACTGTGTAAACTGGAAGAGGAAAATGACAAATTAAGGGCTCTAGTAAATGTTGGTCAAGATAATAACAGACAGCAAGAACAACTTATTTCACAATTGCAGAAGGAATTGGCTGCATCCAAGGTGCGTAAATCCTATAACTGACATGTAAAAACACTTGGAAATCTTTGAACAATATTTACTGTTGGCGGTGGTTATGTTTATTTTTGTTCCCTTTAACATTCTACTTTGCATAGTTAGTCGAGATATTAAAAGTCTCAAAGGTTCGGCAAAATCTATTAACTAGGTTCAATGGTGTTGGTATTTAATGAAAGCATGCAATTTTATTTTGTATTATACATTAGCTGTCATTATTTTTTAGCCTTATTGTTGTTGCAACAAGTTATCAATTGTATTATGTTTTTCATCTGATGAAATCTAAAATAAGTTGGATAATCAACCATCCAAAAGGTTAAAATAATTTAATGAAATTGGTAAATCACAGTGACATTGATGTAAAATTTTCATAAAAATTTTATGACAATTTCGACCTAAATTATTATTTCCTTAATCAAGAGTATGTACATTAGTATTTGTGACAATGTGAAGGTCAGAAATGTTTTAATGCATGATGATCATGTTACACATACCAATTACTACTTGCAAATTCCATATCCTTGCATTACACTTCCATATTGCACCTAACTCAATATTTTATAGTTTTTAGATATGCCCGATTCTAAATTAGTAACCACTAGTGTTTCATTTGATTAAAATTCTTTTACTTTTTCATACCTTGAGTTCATCAAAATAGTGAGACAATGAATTTGCGACTTTTTATTTGGGATAATTTTTACCATCGCACATCTTGATGTTAATGTGAACTAACGGAGAGGGTGGTAATGGTGTTGCAGGGTACCTTAACATCAGTTAGACTATCACAAATGGGCTTCATGACCAGTTGGGCTGGTAACCACAATGACTCTAATGGGACTGGCCTAACTTCTCACGCAGATAAGCAGGTGATTCGCCTAATCTGCATTTGTTTTTGGGAAATGTCCAACAATCTTTTATTCGGAGTAGTGAGCCATTCCAAGTGAAATTTCTTTTAATTTTCTGTAAAAGTTGAACAAAAAATGTTTTTCAAACTTGCACATTTTGTATAAATGTATAAATGTAAATTTTTTTAAGGCAATTTTTTTTTAGCTATATCCAATAATTTAATCTATGGTGTAGTTTTAGTTTTGTTTTATTTATCATGCATTCACTGCAAGTTTGATATTTTAGATGTTTTAAATAATTACCAAGTGCATTTTAATTTAAAATTGCTAAAAAATACATTACACTTTTACACGTTCAGTTATTTTAATAACTTGACTTGTGTTCAATGTATTACTAAATACAAGTTTTGAATATGTTAATGTTACCTTGCACAATATAATAAAGTGACTTGTTCATCGTTTAAGCCAAAAGTATGAGGCATAAACAGGCTTTTACAAAAATAAATTGGCTTTTCAATTTTTGATTATTAATTACTCTAATATTTTCACTTATTTTTATCATCAAAATTTGCACAAGTTTTCTTTCCTTGGAAATTATATTAGCATTCGTCTAGGTTTTATTTATTTGATTTTGTTCCTATTAATAATTGCTCATTAAGTGCTTCCATAATTGGAATATTTGCTCGTTATAATGTCAAAACCACATTTGGTCAACATTCATTCAACTCTGAAGAGTATTGTTTTTAACCATCATTGTGCCAGAAACGAGTTTTTTGCACTTCATTTTTCTTATGACCTTCAAAATCTCGAAAGTACCTATTTATGCAATAAAAACCAAAATAGCTAAATTTACCTCCCTCCAGAGCTGAAAAATAATTTTATGGCACTCTGTTCATCATTGTTCTAAGCGTTGAAATGATAATTATAGGTCTATTCGATCCATCATTGGCCAGAAGTATTAAAGTTTGTTTCATTTGAAGAGTTACAGAAAATTTCATTCATCAAGTTTTGAAATTTTTGTTTTTAGATATACATCAACGTTTATTTAACAAAATATGTTTATTTTCACCTAGTTAATAATGCTAAAAAATCTTTTTAAAAACTGATTATTTCAGTTTTAGCCTAAACATAAAGTTCTTGTCACAAAAGCTCAAAGTTTTTTGTTTGTAGAGATACAACAAAGTTAATATTGCTTTGAAGTAATTTATTATGAATATTTGTATTAATGAGATTTTGGCCAATAATATTTATTTATTTAATGGCTAGTTTTAGAAATGAAAACATGACTTCAGAATTCTTTAATATATGGATTCACAAAAGCACAAATGAGGTAAGCTCTGTTATTTGAATGAGGGTTACCTCATTTGTGCTATTGTCGATCCATATTAGGTCAACCTGGCTTGTGAACTCCCTAAATACCATAACTTGCTTTAGTGAGAATAAATGTTAAATTTCCTGTTTGGTAAATGATAAGGTTAAAAGCATAATCATTAAAAAGTTATTTCAACCCTATAACGTCAGATGTAAAGAATTCTTTACAATCAATAATGACTATTTTAATACTAGTTGTAATGCATTTCTATCCTTATGACTATAATTGTCCACTTGTTATAGGGTTAATAAGTTTTTTTGTAAATAGTTGGACTCCAGAATCTATTATGTCTGTATGTCTTAGGGTTTAGTTTTAGGTAACTTAACATTAAAACAATCCAGGACATTTGTATGCCATGACAAATGTTCTCTAATTTGGTTTAATTTACGTTGCATGTCGTTTCTTATGCTCAAATATTTTTCCTCGTCTTTGTGTGGTTGTCATCTAATTTTCTATTAACTAAAAGTTTACTTAGTTAGTGTCATCAGAATATACAATAACTACCTGAATTAATAAAGCAATCCTTACATATGTTTATCTATTGCCTAAATAAATTGCCTAAAGTCTCAAATTTTTATTGCTATGAATTATATTGATTTTCTTTGACATCCTAACTTTTTAATAAAGATTGAATTTTCTTTATTTTGTAAATTAGTTGTGAATGCTCTTGTTTATAGATCAATATTTTTTTTAAATCTAAATGAAATGCAATGCATTATTGTGGTTTGATTAAATTATCCTCAGCATACCAGAATCCTCAACTCGAACCACATAAAATAATATTTTATGCGTTTATATTTGGATCGACAATATTACAAGTGAGGCAAGCTCTGTTATTTGAATGTGGGTTGCCTCTCTTGTGCTATTGTGGATTCATTTATAGCTTAAGGAGGGATCCGGATAGGCTGAAAGAGTATCTAAATTGCCTAAAGTTGATTATTGTATTTATTGAAAATATATGAAAACAAATTTTTTGGTTAAATATGATTGAATTTTTTTTGATAAATTTGTATGTTATTCAATTGTATTTTTTGTTGCAGAACAACAGTACAAATGGCCCGAACAGCGTTGAGCAGTGTCCCGATGTAAGTGCATCCTCTTTTCATTATTTGTATGGCTACCATAACTCACCCAATTTGAAATTTTGATTACTGTGAATAACAATTTTTTCTAAAGCTATTTTTATTTAACCCTGAATAATAAAAATAACCCACTTTTATATACAAAGCCTATAGTTACTTTATGAATGCTTTTTGTTTAAATGTAGACTAACCTTAGATATTTTTTGTTTATTAAAATTGTTTCTTCATTTAAGTTGATTTGATTTAATTTAATCAAAATAAGTGATTCAAGTTTGTTTTGACAACTTCATTTATTTCAAAAGGTATATACACGTTTAAATTTTACATTTGATTAAATAATGTTACATATAATTTTGGATAAATAATCTTCGCAAGTATATATGAACTTATTAACTAAGAGAAAAGTATACTTACAATAGATGTAACTTGCAGTTGGAAATAAAAAAAGTTGATTATTGTTGAAAGTACATGGATCAATTTTTTGACGACTTTAACTTTTATTGCAATAAATTTGAGTTTTGTATAGGATACCACTGTTCAAGAATTACATAATTCTTTCGTTTATTGGGTATAAAAATTACTTTACAAGTAGAACTAACCGTAAAAATTCCCATTAATTCAGGTCAGAATTATTTTTTATACACTTTGTATTAATAAACTTTAAATGGTTACATGTCTCAGGACAAATTACAATGAAGTTAGTTTCATTATCTGCTAATAATGCAATAAAATATTATTGCATTTTGAGATACTCAGCAAGCTGCTTTATCAATTACATCCTTAAATGGTGCAAATATAAACCTATCGGGCGATAATGTTCATAAATTTCCTCATTTGATCGCATCTGGCTTGGGTTGTAGTAGGTCTTGAGTATTTTTCAAGTGAAATACTGTTCCTTCTTCGATAAATAGAATTTTAATTTAATCTAGACTTAAGTTTCACAATATAATTATGTAGCTTTGAGTTAATATCTAATTTAAGGATTAATTATAAGTTTAGTTTTACTAACCTTAATCATTGTTTATCTTTAGAAGGAACAGTGGATGGAAATCTTCACCAAATGTGTTAACCCTTTATACTCGATTCATTATGATTAAAGTCTAAAATGCATTAGAAATTGTTCTGTTGAGGCATTAAAGGGTTAAAACAAATTTGTGAAAGGTGATCTCGTCCATGTTAAAACTTTGGGTAGAGATTTTAATCACTTTAATCTATTCTGTTGTTGGCTGTACTTCTACCTGGTGCTACAATTTTGCTTCTTGCCATGTTTTGTGGTTGGCAGGAGGATTCTTCTAAGGCCGACTCTATTAGTTTAATGTCCGCATCTTCTGCTTCGGTTTCTGAATCGACTTCTACGAATAATTTAGACACTTCTGTTAAAAAGAAAAAAAAGAAAAAGGTAAGAACACAAAATGATGTCACAGAAACCCATCATTTAAATTGTCTTTGTTAAATACAATTAAGAATCCACCAAAAACAATGCATTTAATGTTGTTGATTAATTTCTAAGTTTCATTTTAGTTCCTAGTTTCATGAATGTTCAATCAATTGTTATTGCCGTTTTGTCTCATTAAGGATTCTTTGGAGGGATGTTCTGTTAGTCTTAGGTTGTTTTGTAGACTTGTCTGGGAAATTTAAGTGAACATCAGAGCAATTGCCATAACCAGAATTAAATTGATGTAATGCATTTCTTTTGTATTTTTAGCAAGTTTAAAAACTATTGGAAAGTATATTTTTGCATATGCTCTGCAAAGTTTTATTGTTACATATTGTTTCAAATCCATAAATTATACAATACTTAGTTTTTAAATAACAACAATAATGTAAATTGAATGCAAATCTAATTGATTGGTTATTTCAGCTTTTTATTTTGATTTCCCTTTTCCTAATTAATGACTAATCAAAAATATAGTTTGTGTTTACCCCATGTCTTTTTTTAAAAAAATTGAGTGAGGAAATAACTTGTCAAATTTCATCAAATATTCATTAAATATATTCGTAGCAATGTTTTCGAAAACAAACTACATACTTAACAAATTATTGTCTTATTCTTTGATTACATTAAGACATGTTTTTTCTTTCTTAAATAAAAATTAATGGGGATAAAATCTAAGTAATGTTTTATTTAACTTGAGCACTTCATTATAGAAAAAAGTAAGATTAATCCTTAATGAATGGTTTATTTATTTGTCAACTACTTTACTATGTCAATGAATGTCAAGAAATGATAACATTTAGTTAAACATGAGATCTCAAAGTTGATGCCTTTAGTGACATCGTTTGTGAAAAGAGTGAGGCTATATTAAGGCTTAAATATTTGATCACACAAATATAAAAGCAAATATTTCTAATCAATGACGTCATTTGCTTGACTCGTACACAGCCCAGTGTCTTTTTAACTCTTTCTTTAGAAGTTATAAACAAACAACACACGTGTTGAAAAAGTAAATGAATGTAAAAATGAATTGAAAGTTTTTATTTTATGTTGAAAATAATTATCAGCAAACAACTGACATACTAAACAAAGTTCAATTTTTTTCTGTGTGGAACTTCTTTCATTCAAATTTGTTTGGTATGGCATTCTCGCTTCAAAGTTGAACCATCTAATTTTCATTCTATTTGTCAAAAAGGAAAATTTGATTAATTTTTAATTAAAATTGCTTGTTTGCATAGTTGTTGTTTTTTTATACCTTGAAACGGAAAAATTTAGAAGGGTTGGTGAATCCAATCTTATTATAAATTGCTATTCAACTTTTATTATGGCATAAAATTCTCTTCTGATAAAGCCAAACTCATAAATTATCTCCTTAATACTAACTTTTTTTATTTCTTCAACGTTTTTGTGGTTTTTACATTTTTTTACTTCAAAACATAGTTCTTAGAAAATTGAAATAAATTGATTAAAAATACTTGCTTCTGTAATTTTTGCTTTACAATTATTTAAAATTGTTTTAGTTCTATATTTGGTCTTGTTTACCGAGTTGTTTTTATTGCTGATTATAAATAGTTATTTGCATTGATTTAATGAAATAACCAAGATTTAAAAAAATGTCAATTTTTAAGTATCAATATGTTTGTCAAATGACAAATTACGTTGAATATTTGATTATATATCGCAAAAGCCATCAAGCATTGATTCCGTCGGGTAAGCTAGTGAAATATTTTCATATTTAATCCTAATTCTAATTCTTGTGTTGCAGGGTTTTTTAAATAAGCTGCTTGGCTAAAGCACTAAAACATGAAGGTATTTGTGGTATTTTATTCTTTTGTATACCACTGTACAGCTTGAATTTTTTATTTTTTTGTTTGTGGCACACTTATGCTAATATAGTTTTTTAGTGACCTACGAGTTAATCCACTTTTATTTGTTTATTTTTTGCATGGTTTTTAACTTAACAATTATTTTTTTTGTAAATACAATGAAATGAACCTTACAGGTAAATTGGCTTTTTATATTGATTAAATTCTACACATTTAGAACAAAGCCCAAATAATTTAGCATTTTGAAAATATAATTTTTTCATATGTTTTAGTTCTGTCAAATAAATTATGATTTAGAATAATTAAAAAAATATTCAAAACTTATATAGACCTTTAGCCTTATGTCATATAAGGCATAAGCTCTATCGGTTTTACTTTTCTGTTGTTACTGTTGTTCAGAAATCCGTTATTATTTAACATTGCTTAGTTTGAGGAGATGCAAAGAACTTTAACCAATAAAATTGGTTTGTTTTGACCTTGCAACTATATTTTTTAGAAAGTTAATATTTACCAAAAAGTTATAGCCAAGAAGATTTTTTTTAGACTAATTGTTTTTTCACAAGTTTAAAGTTTTTGTTAAACATTTAAAGTAAATTATGTTGAACAAAATCTCTTTGAGCCATTACTGTCAAGAGTAATTTTTTTCAACAAACCATTTATTTTGAGATTTTGGCATATAATGTTAGTTTACTAGTTTTGACTTCAGTTTTTTTAATTGTTTAGCTTTCAATTCGAAATGATCATTGTTAAGTATATTATTAACTTTATTAACTGTTTTTTGTTTGAACTTCTTGAAATGATTTGAAACATTTCAAATATAGTTTCTTGAACCAAGTTTTATTTAGTATTACCACAATAGTTCTGTATTAGATGAGGAGCTTTCATTAGTGTTCTTTGCTTAACTTTTTATTAGTTTGATTTTTTTATTCTAAATACTGTACATAAAAAATTTGTTTTCCATTAAACCTTTTTTTTGTAAATTTGAAAAACTCTTAGCAGTTGTCCAAAATTATTTATTATCTTTAATAAAAAATTGTTTTGTAGACATTGGTGTTCAAGGAAAGTGGCAGACCCAAATGCTTAATTATTCTGCATAACAAACCTATCTTAAATGTATTACCAAACGTTGATTCTTTATTGAATCTTTAAATCAATTTAAACATGGTTTTGTGATACTTTTTTAAAACAAACTTTGCTTCGAATGTTTGTCTAATATTTTAAAAAAATCCAAGTTACTTTATGGACCTACCATTTCTGGATTTAGGAAAACATAAAATTATTATAATAACATTGAATAGGGTGGTTTGAGGTATTATCGGCCTAGAGCTTTGAAGACAAATCGTTCCATTGAAAATAATTAAAATCAAACAAACTGCCATTTCTACTCATTTTACTCTTTTTCCAGCCAAAATAAATCTGGCAACTCAACCGTTTACCCACAGGTTCTTGGAGAGGAATTTCAACAAAGTAGCGCAAATGTTTTGTTAGATTCGTAAACGACTTTGGAGGTTTTTTGATGAGATTAAATTAAATTATGGTTAGCTATCTGCTTTAACGGGAGCAACACTGGCCCCCAGGCTGGTGTTGCTCAAACCTTATAAAGGAATATCGGCCATGGTTATTCCTAATCATTGAATTCACTCCAATTTTGTGAATTGTTCATTATGTTTGCATAAACAAATTAATTAGGCCTATACAACATGTATATATTTGCTTTAAAAATATTCTGCATTACTAGATATCACTTATTTTTTAATCTTTTTATATTAATTTATTTTTATTTAGGTTAATATTGAAATACTAACTCGTAACTTTTGTAGAAAGACCATAGAATGGGTAAACCTTATGAACGAGCTGAGCTGAACTTGCCAGAAGACAACTAAGCTATCAGAAGATAACCGAGTTATCAGATTTGTGATTGGTTTTTAGGTTGATTATTGTAAATCACCTATTTCGTTTGAAAATTAAATAAATGGGGCAAAATTTAACATTTTTTTTTACCTACCAGGCAAAAGTATTTAAATGCCAAAAGTGATTAGCAATGCACCCATACATACTGGTGTACACAATTATGCAAACACACAGGCAAGTGTGCTTATGTGCAGATATGAAACTTTCTGCACATAATGTAAATTACTCTACAGACTATTAAAGCCAAGACCCTGAAATAAAAACAATCTGAAACACGTAGGGTGTAGATCAGGGGCGGGGAAACTGGTGCCGCTGGGCACCTAGGCTTTTTTGCGTCGTTACTTTATTTAAAATGTGGTAAGTTCAAAAGAAGTCACTTCTGCTTATGCCCCAACATTCACAACCTAAGAATATGTAATTAATTTAATCGCATAACGTTTCCCATTCATAAATCTGACCATACACTAAACCTTATAGTAACTATGTAGATGCACAAATGATATCAATCTATTACATACACAATAATCTTCTTTCATTTCAAATCACTACTTCATAAAGTCGTTCATAAGCTTACCCATATCAAATAAAGAACGTAAATACATTAAATATCGTAAGATAAACATCAGAATTTTTTTCAACAATTTATTAAAAATATATAATCTAAAAGAAAACCTAAGCAATTTCAATATTGACAAATTTGTAACATTGTATATACAATATTTAAAAACACACTTGATCATCATGCACCATTAATAAAGAAAGCGATGATAATCTAACCAACATTTAAGTGGTATACATCCTATTTGAAGTTGAAAAATTAGATTTAAACATAATAGTAAATGGTTAACAACAAGAATTAGAAAATCGTTCAAAAGTTTTTTAAGTTCTTAAGAAGATATATTTTATTGAATGTACAAAAGCCAAAATACGGTACTTTCAATCCAAGTTCCTGAATTGCTGAAATGACCAAAATAAAACCAACTAAAGAGGTGTTTTCCCAGATCCTTAGAAAAACTGCTCGGATTATTGACATTGACAAAAAGAGGAATAGCATTTACAATTATAAATCTATCATATAATAAACACCCTTCCATATCTTTAAAAAATGTTGGAAAAACTGAAATTTTACAGATTATTTCTCACTTAAATAAACTACCTGCAAATTACAATTACAACTATGCATACAAAAAACATGCTAGCTGTGAAAACACTGTTATAAAAATAGCATCTGATCTTCTGAATAACATGGACAACCAATGCATATTATTTCTAGCTTTGCTTGACCTATCAGCAGCCTTTGACATAGTAAAACGTAATAAACTCATTAACATTTTGCATCATAATTTCAATATTTCGTCATGGATACAGACAATATGGAGTGCAACAAGTAATTTACCTAGGCCCCATACTATTCAATGCTTACATATCATTACTATACTAATACATATTAATATTCACTTACATTAGCTAGCTGTGCTGATAAACATCAGATTTACCTTTTATTTAAACCTGATCAATCAACTTATATGGAAACTCACAATGAAATAGAAGTATGTATTAACACAATCCATCATTTTCTACTAACTCGCTATCTTCTCATTAACGATGTAAATACTGAACACGTTTTTATAGGTACTAGCAAACAGTTCAATCAAACTAATCTAATAACATTAAAGATAGGAGCTGAATTAGTTCAACCATCTACATATGCCAAAAATCATATCTCTTCCACCTGTAATCAATTTTTTTATCAATTAAAGAAAATAAATTTATTAAAATACTATCATATTCCGAAAACAATAGAATCCATCATTAATTCATTTATCTTGCCTTATCAGTAATATTGTAATTCATTGTACAAACTTCCAAATATACAAACAAACCGATTGCAAAGAATTAAAAATTCAGCTTCTCGATTACTTTTAAATAGACCCAGATTTCACCTATACTACAACAGCTTCATTAGAATAGGTTTTTAAGGGTATCCATCCTATGGATACTCTATTACAATTGACATACATGGATCAGTCCGGCGGTGTCTCGCAATCACAATTTAGGTGAAGGTAAATGTTAAAGTTTTTAATTTTTTGGTGAACAAAGTTTATAGATGATGTGCTGAATAATAACTTTGCTTAAATAAAAAAATTCTATATATTATATTTAAGAAAGGACGTTTTATAGCTAAAATTACTTGAAAAATATTTCACTGTTTTTATAAGAGGTGTTATAAATGTTAGTTTTTCATTTTTGATTTCAGTTTTTTATTGAACAGTTTATAGCTGAATAATAACTTTGCTTAAATAAAAAAAATTCTATGTTTTATATTTTCTTTAAAAGTTATGTTTTATAGCTCAAATTGATTTAAAAAACGATTTCACTGTTTTTATAAGAGGTGATGGTAAATGTTGAAATTTTTATAAGTTCTATTAATTTGTAATCTAGGTTTTCGTCTTGTACTGGAACCATTTGTTACCTCTGGTTGATGGATGCCCTATTTATACAAATTTACAAATTATATTGCTTACATATAAATCATTGAATAACGTTGCTCCACCAAATATATTAAATTTAATTTCTAAATACAGTCTATCCCGAACATTGAGATCAAGCAACAATCAATTATTTTTCCAACCAAGAGTTAAATCTTTCATACTAGGGAGAAGGTCGTTTGCACATTCAGGCTCTCAGGTATGGAATGCCTTACCAATTCATACAAGAATAACCCGCTATGCATTGTTTCAAAAAAGAACTTAAGATGCATCTACCTAGAATCAATTATGAATCAAATAGTTTAATTTTATACTTTATTTTCGTTTTAAATTGTTATGGCACTATGAAATAAACATTAAGTTTAACTCAAAAATTGAATATCTCAACAAAAAAAATAAACTCATAAAAAACGGGGATTTTTGCAACACAAACGCATCTGTGAACCTTCTTTTCTGAAAATTTGTGCCCATTGCACTATAGAGTTTCCCCACCCCTTCTATAGATGATTAAGCAATAATTTAGAGTAAATTATTCAAATAATATAATTTCTAGAATTTAGGCCTAGTATCTTGGCTTAATCCAGACCTAGAAAGATATTCATAATCACCTACATGTTAATATAGTAATAATAACAATGCATGCATAAAATAAAAGTTTTAACTATGTCTTTGTCAGGAATTGTGTGAGAAAAATGCACTGTCCTTTAATTTTTATTCAAGAACATATGGTTTCTAAAATATAAAAATTTCAGTAACAATTAAGATACAATTGAAATCGGATACTGTATTACAATATAATTAATCTTTCCTTAAATAATTTACAATTGAGCTTCAGTTTAACTTCGTTTCGCCCATTATGTAGCTAGATAATAAAATAAAAAATCCCCCCAAATTATAAAAATATAGTGTCCTGTAATACAAGAATGTGATTCGTCAATCCATCACTAAACTAATCTGATTATCCTTACAGAAAATACATTTTTTAATTCTCACAAAGAAAACATTGAACACAAAAGCTTGTAGAGTTTTTTCAGGTTTGAAAATCATAGGTATTTGCATTTTTTACCATAGAAGCTAATTTAATATTTTTACATACAAGGGAATAAGATACTATAACCCAGACCCAGCACATTGGTACACTCACAGTTTTTAAAATAAACATCAACATAAGCCGTGTTCTCGACCAAACTTTTTTTTTTAATTTAAAATCAACTTTTCTGTATTTAAATCACATTTACGTAATGTTATACAATTTTTATTGAATTAAGAAAACTTGATTCAATAAAATTGTGTCAATGCATTTGAATAAAAAAAGTTGATTAAAAATCAAGAAAACTTTGGTCGAGTACATGGCTCTACTCTAAACCCCGATTTGATGATGCATTTCATAATAAACATTGCACTAGTTAATTAAATTTTAAATTATTCGTTATTAATGAAGTTTTAAGAGCTCTATAAAAATGTTCTACTAATAAATTTATTTTTATCGTTATTTTTCTAATTTCTTATCATTTCAAAAATTAAATAAGTTTCACTTTTATAAGTCATGACCTATGTCTCAATTGATTCTAATATTGTACAAACAATTTTCTGGCTCTGCTCAACAGATATTTTATTAAAAGTTTTGTTTGTTAAATTGACATTAGAATTTTCATAAGTGTTTTTCTGAAGAATCCGTCTGTTTTTCAGGGAGGTGCCCAAAGTTAAATGTGTTGTGAAGTATGCAATCATCTGGCTTAATAGCTTAGCATCTACGGATCTTCTCAACGTCTTGATGTAAATGAAGCTCGATCGCAATAATCGGAAAGACTCTTCTGTGGGACCACGACGAATGTTCTTCTGTATGCAGAAATAATTCTATTTACACTAATCTTCTGTAATATTTTTTGTATTGTTATTAATGAAATTACAATGTCCATTGTGTGAAACTTTTTAATCTTGATTGATGAGCATTGATTTGTTGAGGTGTTCATGAAGAACTGAAGCTATTAATGCAGTGTTTAATGTCCAGAAGTTTGATCATTTTGTTTAATTCGTGAATGGTGTCTTGGTTTTCATAGGATCATTTCGAGATCTTTGTTCACTTGCAGTTTGATTATTCATTCGTTTTCATGTGATTTGTTATCTTTGAACGATTTTTTATTTAGGTTTACACACAAGAAATCTTTCTTGAAGGGCATCATTCATCTTGAATTATTTATTATCATTGATTTAGCATTTTCTTTTATGTTTTTATTTGAAAGGTTTTGAAGAAAATTCTGAATTGATTTTAATTTGTTTATTAATTAAAGTTGTTTCTAAGTTATGGATGAATTTTTTTTAAAGTTGACAAATGTTTATTAATTTTTATTCTTGCTAAATTCATTCCAAATATTTTTCCATTTATAGTTCATATAGTTATTTACTATTAAAAAATTACTTAAGTATATATTTACATAAAATATATAATTAAAAATGTGTATATGATTATAATTATTTCTTTAGTTATAGTTATAATTATATATACATGTAAACAAAATAATTTTTTGATATTTTTCTACTTTGACCTAGTAGATAATATTTATATAAATACATGTGGTTGTACGCCTATATTTGTGCAATTTGTTTTGCTTTGTTAACATGCTACTTTGCTTTCACGAAAGGTTTTCAAATGTTAAATTCATTATATTTTTATCTATTTTCATATTTAGTAATAATAGTGATAGGTTTTATATTTTTTTCTTTGGAATATCTAGTTAATTTATTTAAAATTTTCCCTTAGTTGATTGATTGACAGGCTGAAAAGTAATTATTTTTTGTTTTATTCAGAGATTTTTATATACATAAGTGCTAACTTTTCTTAACTGAACAGGTGCGAAATAACTGTTACAGCACAAATATTCTTCAGAGTTCAATAAATTGAATTTAGTTCTTTAATTTAAAAATAATTCTCATTGTTATATAAAACATTTTATAAGTTTTTTAGTGAAATTGAACTTCTATATATCCTTATAAATTGTTAACTCTTGTGAATGCACTGGTTATTCTTATAAGGAATTTTTTACTATTTTTGTAATTTTAATGATTATTCTAAACATGGAAAAAATTGGTCATGGAAGTTATTAAAATAAATAAGTTAAGTACATTTAGATAATATCTAATTGCATTACATTCAGATTAAAATTAGAATTAAAAATTTGTTTCATTAATGGCTTCAATCCATTTTTGTGTGAACACAAATATTTACCATCAAAATGTTGCAAAATTGTTTGTTTATTTATAATTTCATTAAATGAGGTTTGTAAAACAAATTAAATGTATTGAGCTTACTTTTATGAAGGTTTTGTAATGTTTTGTGTTAGTTTTTTTATTTTTTGGCATTATTTACTTTGATGCAAATGAAACCTTATGATTATATGTTTTTAAATTTATTAGAATGTGATTTATATCCAATTGTATTTCTATTAATAAGCAAAGCTTTCCAAATTTTCTTCAAAATTTATTTTTTGGTATAAAGAAAGATAAAATATTAAACAATATTGCTGTAGCTGGATGACTGTTTGAATTTATCAGAAGTGTAAAAGTTGACCCTATTTCCATAAATTTGAGATTTTTCACCCTACAATTGTTGTTTTGAGCTTCTATGCTTAAACTCACCACTTCTCAATGACTAAAAACATCAAAATAGATGTATCGAAAGAGGTCTATGCAAGTTAGAGAGAATATTCATTCAATTTTGACCTATTCAAATATTGCCAAGTGATAAGGTCAATTTCTTAATTTAGCAGTTCTCAATGATGACACCCCTTAAAAGTGATATATGCAAGCTTAAGAGATTTTGTGATGATTGCCCAGTGACAAGGTTGTTAATAAAAATATTTACCATTGTATAGAAAAATTAATGTTATTTTGTGAAATTTTGGGTGATTAAGAAAACTGGTTGTGGGTGCTGATTTAAATATTTCATAAAAAACTGTTTTGACATCAATAAATGATACTGTTAATAATAGCTATATTAGTTAAACTGTTACTACTATATAATGATTTAAATTTTGACTCTAAATAGAAGTATGTCCATATTTGTTTAAATATATATGATTATATTTAAACCGGTCAATTTGCATTCAAAGCTAAATTTTATAACCTTATTATACAACTGAATTTTAATAATACAAAATCATTCATAACTCAACATTAAATGTAATTAACTGATAATTTTAACTAAATGTAGTGTATTTAGATATTGCACTTTGAATTTTCAACTTATTAAGTTAATAAATTGTTTTTATACCAATTTGCAAATGACTTCGAATCTACTTTAAACTCTGTATATTTTAGTTTTAGTAACATACATAATGCATTATAAAGCAAGATAAATCATATAGACATTAATTTGAGTTATTTTAGAATAAGTTGAAATATTGAATTCAGATTTAGAATTTTTTTTGTATATTTATTTTTGTCAAATAAAATGGACACAGGTAGCTAAAGGTTGTACTTGTCCCCTTACCGAGGACTGTTCAATAAAGTACCAAGGTGCAAAAATACCTAAACACCCAAATATTTATAAAGGGATTAGGTATTAAACACAAAATATATGGTTTAGAATAATGGAATATTTTTTTTCCTTCCTATCATGTATGTTTTATATAACTAAAAAATGTAATAACAGTGATTATTATAAGATGTTAAGTGCAGTTGAGCTTAGACTTCCTTATATGGTGGTTAAGGTAAAAAAGAACACTACCTCAAGAATAGCCCAACTAACTCGAGAAAATGAGGAATTTACTTCCTTGAATTTGGTTGTGTGTTACACAAAGAGTCGTTAGTTAACTAGAATGGCTTATGAAAATCATACTCCGAACAATATACCAAAGTACATTCATGGGATTAAATCTACCCATTACTTTAAAGGATACAAAAAAATTGTTTAATACCGGCCTCTGTTAAAAACCATTTGTATCGTTTTTAAGGTAATTGTCCTTTTTTTGCTATATGAGTTTCATTGAAGTATAATGAGACCTTATTTCTATGGACATGCTTTATTTGAAGATACTGCAGAGGTCGTATGTCTGCATCTTATTAACATATGACACCACACAACTCTTCCTTTAAGCGTTGCCAGATTGCTATGACTAAAAACCTTTATGAAAATTCTGTATAACCTTGTTAAATCATTCAATGATTGTGTTTTCATAAAAGTTATATTTTCATTTATGTTTTAGGCATGAATATATTGTATTAATGCTTCAAATGTTTGACAAGTTTTAAATGGAATTGAAATAAAAGAAAATTCAATTAAACCTAATGTTTCCATGTATTCATCGACCAACCTATGCTTATTTCCAATTAAATGTTGGCCTATACAAACATACTGTTTTTAATAGCTTATACCACAAAATTAACTTGTTTAGTAAATCAAAAATGAAAAAATACATTTATTTAGTCTGTGTAACCTATTTTTTATGTAAACAAACTTTCGGAAATATTTCTGAGAAATTAATGTGAAAACGAGAAATTAAAAAAATTCATTTATTTATGGAAAAAAATACTTATAAAACGTTAACAATAATAATTAATAAACGACATCAAATTAAACACAAGCTAACGTCTAAATCAGAGGGGGCCAACCTTTTGCATATCATGCGTCACTTGCCCTATAATATAAGATCAGATGCTCCAATTTTACACAAAATCATGAGAGTACACCAAATCCCTACCTATAGAGTTCAAACATTAAACGATAGCTACTTAACAATATATAATCTTTACCTAATATTAGTGTGATTTTGACGTTGCCAGTTTTTTAATGTCGGGAGATAAATCTGTCACCGAGAGCAGCAAACAATTCTTCAGATTCAAATCCGTGAGTCGTGACCTCGTCTTTCTTTTGATCTAGTTCATAGCTGAGAATGCTTGT
>JARUHE010319586.1:0-11520 GCA_031471125.1 Archaeomysis grebnitzkii | reverse complement strand
GTCTTGTTTCAACATATGCACAACCAGACGTACGATTTGCCCTATATATGTTCTTGTAATTACTTTAATATTGCATCAATTTCAATAGTTTGTAGCTTAATAGACATATTAAATCATATTAAAGTTTTTATGAAAGCTATTTTTGCTAAAAACCAGGCCAATGCTTTAGAGCTATAATGGCCACATGCTCCATAGGAATTACTATTGGAGTGGACTATGTGGCACCCTTAAAGTATTGGCCTGCGAAAAACTCTATAGAAAAAAAAAGCGTCTTGTGTTGGTAATATTGACCAAATCAGGGTTTTCTTCATTTTGTTTAATTTTGAGGTTTTAAGGCAATGTTTCGGCATTCATAAAGGATAGTTCTGTAATCGAAAAAACCCGGTATAAATAGAAACTCACGACACTTGAGTACCTATTAATATTTTGTTGTTAAATTATATGGCAACTAAGTTTTTTTCACCCTACAATTAAAATTAAGTGTTTTCTTCATATTTTGCTCATTTTATTAGTTCTCTTTTAATTTTTATGTTACATCTTACATTTAACTGTGTTTTCTTCACATTTTAGTTACTCTCTCCCTATTTTTCATGTTCTTTCATACGTTTAACCGTGTTTTATTCTCATTTGACTTAATCTCTCGCCATTTTTTATGTTATTTCATGCATTTAACTGTGTTTGCTTCTAATTTGGTGACGTTGTTGTGGCCGAAGCCACGTTAGGGGATGAATCATACACGATTGAGTTACTAAAACTAAAACTTTATTAGAAGCGTTTCCTAACAATATATAGTCGTTCTATTATATATAATACGACTATATAAAATCCTATAACAATCAAGGCAAATGGAACCCCGGCATGATGGGAGACTTCTGCTGGATGCTCTTGCGTGACACCACGGAGGCAAAATACACCAGATATTCTAAGAAAACACAATTCTGGCTGTATGTGGTACTATGAATTGTGTAATTGTGTTATCCAAGTATATTTATTCAATCAGTGTTCTTTATCTATCCTTTTTATCTGTTATAAGCTGCTGCAACTCTTGAAATATGAACATATATTCTCTATTTATACTAAAATGAGACTATTTAAAAGCCAGAAAACTAGAGGTGATATGGCAAAACTAATTATAAATTTGAATTCAGCACACCCAAATTAGCAAAAAAACAACTATCCCCATTCTTGCCTCAGACCAAATTTTTTTTTTGTAAACCAGTGTAATCGATCAAACAGAAATGCAACATTATTAAGGTGGTGAATGACTGCACTGAAAAAGGTGTAGCACTGATGGAGTCTTACAATACAGCAATAACGAAATATGGAAATCAGAAGGAGTATTTACTTCAATTGATCTCAAAAAACTGCAAATCATTGCCGATTCCAATAAAATTTGCTTTGTCATAATATTTAACAATTGTCTTCATTTTACTCAAGTCAGTGACTTTGTTATTGTTTAATAATTAAATTAAATGCTATTTTTATTTCATGACTTACCGTACGTATGTTGTTTATGTATTATGTATATCAATTCATATAATGTATACAATTGTGCATTATAATAAAATGAAATAAAAATTACATTATAAGTCTATTGATACAATTTTGCCTGCATATTTTGTTTTATAAAAACGGTACCCACGTAACATTCATGTTATCATCTAAGAAGATGACACCACTAGGAGAGACACGTACATTCAGAGGCACATCAATCTGTTGTGTTTAATGCATTTGATTTAAATTCCAACATGTTTGTATTTCTATTTGTTATTTAGTTGAACGGACATTAATTGTAATAAAGTTATTTTGAATTTCAAACATTTACTATCAACTACAACACAATGTTTGTTTATATGTATTTCTCTCCGATTTATTCCAAATTTTAGAAAATGTTTATCATGTTTGCATGTCCAGATTGATATGCCTATCACTGTACATACTCCACATGCCAAATAAGTGCCACTACCCTGATTACAGCAAATAAATGTATCCAATCGCAAATCGTGGAAAACGGGACATTTTGTGCGATTCTACATATCCAGTATATCAATCAAAAACATCAAATACTGATAAAGCTGGCACAATGACTTAGCTATATTTTGTAGGTCTGCACATTGTTATGGGAGTTCAATTTATCATTATGAATAAAAATAGACTTGTGGGACCAATATTAAAAACAATGAGATGTTTGGACCACCCTAGTATACATATACTATATATATACTATTGTAAATATTGTATAACTTCATACTTAAGATGCTTTTATATTGCAAGGTCTGGATGGATTTTTTTTAGAATTCAACTACATACAATAAAAACGTGCGAAATTACTTAGTTTTAATTCAAATATGCACATGTTTTTAAGTGTGACTTCAAAATAGAGTTTTTAAGTGCTAATTGAAATGAATCTTTTTCAACTTGGTTTATAAAATTTATGAATAAAAGTTGAAATAAGAGATGAAAAAATAATTTTTAATTACATTTTTCCAAGATTATTACTCAAAAATATTTTTGCTTGTTTCATGAAAAGAAATATTTTTGAAATTGTTTTCAAGTTTTTGCTAGGCAGTTTTAATTTTTTATTTTAAATTTACAATAATTATATTTTTATCTTAAATAGTTCACAACTTTTAAATAAAACAATCGGTTCTATAAATAAATAAATATTTTGTATTGGTATTAAATTTTGAAAAATTTCGAACGTATCTTAAAGGTTTATTATTTTATACAGTAAGCACTTATCATAATCTAAAATGATTGGAAACATATACAAACACTTCAATAGTTTTTCAATCAATGAAAACATTTCAATACAGGATTTTGAAATAATACTTTTGAACATAAATTTACAATCTCAAGAAACTCAAAAAATCGAGTTTTAATTAAACGAACCGTACTCTTAAGTAAAAAAAAGTCTTGAGTAAAAAGAAGAGAATAATTGAGTATTTCAGACGAGTGTTGCACAAAAGATTCGAGTAGCCTTCGTAATGAATCAAGGGAGTTCGAATTCTCTACGAGTTTCGCTCATGTGGCGTAAAGGGAATCCAATTCTCTTTGAGTCTCGTTCATATGTGGAGTAAGGAGAATCCAATTCTCTTTCGGATGTGTTTATAGTCTTGGAGGCTACAAATGGATATCAACTGAAGTTTATGTTTGATAACCGTATCACAACTTTCTTCCAAATTTAATTGTATTCTTCATAAAAATCTAAAATAGTTTTTTCACTTCACAATTTCAACATAGAAACAAGTTTTAAATTCGATTTATAATATAAAAGAAATTTAATTCCTTAAGAGCTAAATAAAGTTAACCTTAATTGTTTCATCATGTACTTGTGTGTGCGTCTTGTATCTTTATTTAACAAGATTATGCGTGTAAGCTGTTTTAGATTTAGTTTTTATAATATATTATTTTTAATAAAAACAAAAATAATTGTTTATACTAGTGTGTAATGATTTATTATTAATTATCGAAAAATGTAAATAAGTTGCCATAAAAGTTGTTGCAAATTATTAATATACAAAATAACTACAACTGCCGAAAAGGAAATTTAACAAGTAATAAAAGATAACATTGATAAGCACACAGATAATTGAGCAAAATAAAAGGCAAAACAACATCAATAATTGTTCCAAATAAAGTAAACAACTGCAACACACATTTAACCCATTATCTCTCAAGCATAGATCCGCTAGGAATTTTTTGATGAACTTTCAAAAACTTATTAGTGGTCCATGGGCTGTATAGAGCGCGGTGCTCCTCCCCCTGTCATATACCTTAGACATATCAAAAACTTTCAAAATCCATCTAAGCCTTCAAAAAAACTTTGTTACTCATACGAAATCAGGTTGCAAGCCCCCCTTATAGGACAATTTGCCCCCCGCTCCCCATCACTTTCGAGGAACAGATTTTTGATGTAAGACTACATATAGCTTACTTATTTATTGTGCAATTTTTATAAATTTTATTATTCGTGAAAACGCATTGTCTATACATTTGCAGTAATATGTTTACTTTTTGAGTTATTTAGGCTTTTATTTAAAATTCTTTCAAATGTTTCAACATACGCCATTTTTTGTTTCCTGTAAAAGCATTAAGAGTCGTTCAAATCAGTATATGAAACATGCAATACAGTCTTTACTCGCTGCGCTATAATATGAGATATATCATGATATAATCAATAATCAAATTTTATAAAAATCATGACTGGAAGTCAAAGTCAAAAATCTCATTGATTTCATATTGAGTAAGTAAATTTAATGTATTTTCTATGTATATCTATACATGTTGCCGGAAAACAAATACAATATTTACAATGTTGAAATAAATAGATTCACATGGTTTTGCTTCATGTTGCCATTTTTCATTAAATTGTATTCAAATGGTTTTGCGGCCCAGTGAAACATTTCAATTTGCATTGCAGCCCAATAAATTGAAAGGTTGTCCATCCCTGATCTAGACTATAAATAAACATCTGAGTGTTCCCTCCTCATTATATGATGCACATTTCTAATTCACTATTACTAGTCGCCAAGACACAAACTTTAAGGCAAAATTGTTTGCATAGATTTTCATAACTTTATTGAATATCTGGGGCAAATATGTTTATGATTGACTCATCCACGCACAAAAACTTTTTGTATACATAATGACATGATTCTCGACATGATTGAGTGCCGTCTCATTTATAATGTTATTATCAGAAGGTGTCATCTTTGTTAAGCGTGTACTGTTGGCTAAACAAGGGTATCACATTACATCATCGAAAGTGTTCAACTCATTGCATTCTATATTAATATTTTGCTAGCGTCCTCTTGTCTTTGGCAGTACATCTTCCTCTAAGCTCCCCTCATGTGTCCATTCAAGAACTTAATAGCGTGGCTGGCAGCGATGATACCCTGTTCATCCAGGTACTAAAATCATGGTTATTGTGTTGACCTGTGCATAGCTTAGGCCATTTGACAAACTTGTTAATGCAGGAATTAGGCGGACGCAGCAATAGGTAAGGATAGAGAGTTAACTTCACATCAAAACAACACGAAATGTTTTAGCCCACTTTCCACTAGAAAAGAGAGGGTTATTTTTTCCCAACTTATTCTTGGAACTTGAAAGCATCTTATTCATATTCTTTATTCTGAGATGTTTTTTCCGTGTCACATTGGTCCATGACTTGGTTGGTCCCCAATATCGCTGGAGTTACTGACAGCCACATAATTTATTAGTAAGCCTCTTTTAATAAAAAAAAGTCTTGTGAAAACTAGTTAAAGATTACAGAAAAACGAACGATATGAAGAGGAAATTGTAACAAGTTGTTATGTGACTATTATAATTTTTGAACAAATACAATAATCGAATATGTAATATCTAAGATATAACTATTAAAAAGTTAACAAATGCTTACGATATTTTATATATTTACATAACTTTCATTGTTGGTGCTTATTTTATTGATGTGACTAGAACTGGCCTTCTCTTATTGGAACGGAATGACGAACATTGTGTTATTGGAAGGCTCCTCCCCGGGTACGTTGAGGTCAACAGGTATTTCAGTCTCTTTCACTCTTGTTTCTTCTCGTATTAGCACATGAACCTCGTTGTCCCAAGGGGTTCAAATTTGAAGGACCATTCTCGTCGTCATCATTAACATGTGTAATTGTAACACGCTTTGTCTTTTCATTGTCATAATTATCTTTCTGGCAAAATATCGCGAGTGGTGTTCATTTTGAGGATTCCCTTCCAATATACTTTGCTTTTTGACCTGACTCTTCATTCTTGCTGTCTTCGTTAGTCAGGCATCCATTATCCTCAGATGATATTATGAAAGCATTGGTTGCATTATTTGGTGCGTCCTACTTCAAGAAGTGAGAATATTTAGTGGACTGTGTAAGATTTTTACAAATTAACTAAATATTTTAGTTCATACAGGATTTAAGATCATAACATTATAAATGAACGTATAAACAATGCAATTTGATTAAGAAGTGAAGATACCACAAATTTATAAAATGAAGAAAAATTACAAATAATTTGCTATATATTATGAATATACATTTCAAAAAACATAATATATACTATATAAAGTACGTAAACGGCTATATTATTTGATTTTAATAAAATCTTACATAAACTATGAAAATAGGTCTATATCTAAAAAAACTCTACATGCCGTCCGAATGAGCTCCGTACCACGCGTACATGTATGTATGCACTTAACATCATATGTAAAAAAAGTCCATTAAAACTAATAAATAATTAATTTTATAATTGCTTCTGCAAAGACTAACCGATAAATTGATTTTTAAAAACGATCATTAGTAAATAGGTTTATGTTCTTACATTGAAGAAAAAAAACATAGTATGAGAACCGTGTAACCTTTCCATCATTGAAAATTGCTGATCCTAGACTGACGCGAAAAAATAGTCAAATTTGCAACCACAACATGAAACGATACTTACCAGACAGCACTAGCTGTTTCCTATCCTTATTCTACACTAATCTAGATAAATTAAAAAATAGTGTTTTTCGCGTACATATATGTATTTCTGGGAGGTAATGGGTTAAATTTAATTAAAAAAAACATTTATAAGTACTTGAAAGATAAATTGAAAATTTAATAAACATTAAATAAAAACTAAAATCTATAGATAAAATTAATCAAAAAAATCAAAATGGAATTTAAAAACAACATACAAACCCTTAGTTCAAACTGAGAGAATGAAATATATACAAATTTACAATACAAGTTTTAAGAAATAAATGTAATTTATGCAAATAATTAAAGTTTATATAATTGTATAAACAAAAATAAATTAATCAATTTAAATGGATCATGAGACTGAATTGAAAAATAGACCTATACAAAATTAGTAAAAAAGAGAAACTTTTATACATGAATAAAACAAATTAAAAAAGAAGACAATCAAAATAACTAACAACATTTAAATAAATTAAACATAATTTAAGACAACAAATAATAAAACTAAAGAAAAATTATCTTTTTAAAAATGGTTGAAACAACTAAAGACATTAAAATTAATAAACAAATATGTTGTTTAGTAATTTTTTGCAGGTTTTGTTTTCATCAGTACACCTTATTTTTATGTTTTTTTCATTATTTATTGTTTTTTTTACATATTTTTTTGTGTTGTGTTTATATTGTTTCTTTTTACTGTTTTTGTTGTTTTGTTTTCATTTGTATTACGCTGGTAATGTTATTGTTTAATATGGTTTTTTTTAAATTTTCTATTGTTTCTGTTTCCAATGTGCTCTTGTTGCTATTGTTTTTATGGTTTTTATTTTTGCTATTTTTTTTTTGTTATTTAATGTTTTTGTTTTTTATTGATTTTATTTTTTATTGTTTTACTCTGTGTTGTTCTTTATTGCATCGTTTTATAAAGTAACATTTATACATGTATTAGTTAGTTCAAATCATAGTTTAGTACGCTGTAACTATATTTTCTAAAACTCGAATTAAGGTGTTCTGCTTTATCAAGAAATGTAAAAAATCCAAAAGTTAATTGAAATAATGTTAATGAAAAGTTTCATGACAAGCTATTCAACGTTTTTTTTCTCAAAAACCAAAAATATATCCTTAAAGAGAATACAAAAACGCTATGTTTACATCTAAACTTGTTTATCAAAAATATTTTCCTACAAAACATTTTTTCATTACAACAAAAAACAAAATTTTCTTCATTATGAAAAAAATGAATTTTTAAATAATAAATGTTAATAAAAATATTTCTAAAAGAACTATTTAGGAAGTCTTTTCAATTTCTTAAGTAAAGAAAAGTTTTTTGAACCAAACAATGTCGTGTGATACTTAAATTGACTTAAAATTGTGTCTTGATAATGCCTAACATATAATAAGCTTCCCTTCCAATGCTAACTGTAAGGTAATTTATTCCTTATGGAATTTAATTAGTCAAGTGTCAGCTAATCAACGAGCAAACCTAATTCTACATTAATCCAACGACGAAATGTAGCCCTTAATACATAACTAATCAGTGGCATAACAACAACAATATATCAAGATTGTAAATTAGAATTTATTATAATGTGCGGCGAACTTGACATTTTGTGAAACAAAAGGTTACAAATATTTTTTGATCTGGTTCAATCTATGTTTTTAACAGGTTTTGTATTGTTTTTCACCAAATAGTATTAGTTTGTTACATCATTCTACATAATGACCCAGCGGTCATTGTAATGTTGTCACAGCCTTTTTTTTTAAATCTTCCAACATTTATACAACGTTGTACTTTACAAAACCTTTATCATTAGAATTATTATTGAAGCCACCGTTATATGAACATTTGATAACGTTATTTAAACCTTACAGCAACTTTCCGTACGAAATTTACTTTAACAGATTTCAATACAACGTTATATGAACGTTATTAAAACAACGTTGTTTCAACTAACCTTTATTCAACTCTTTTGAAACGACGGTGTATAACTAATCTACAACAAACCTGTACTCAAAAGTTCATTAACGTCGATTCTATAACCATAGGTCAACAAACGATACATAATTTATTAGCTGCAATAAAGTTGTTTTAAAAAAGTTCATATCACGTTGTATTGATGTTTCTTAGATTAAAATTTGTAGGGAAAGTTGATATAACCTTTAAACAACGTTATCATTTGTTCATACAACGTTTGTTTCAATAATAATTCTAATGACAAAGGTTTTGCAAAATACTACATTTTAATAACGTTTTTATTTGATTTATTGCTAACCAACCTCGTTTCATATCACACACAATGGTTGAAACAACGTTGGTTACCCACTGGGTGATTGCCTTATGTGATCCTCACAAAGTTAAGAAATGGTTATTATCAACTTCAATTAATGAACACAAACCCACATACACATGCACATTTAACTACATATATATATATATACATCCATTCATCTGAAACTTATACGTTTTAGGATGAAAACAAACAGTGCGTCATTTGAGCTGCCTTACTTTGAGTATAATAATATTAAGGATGGTAGATTGTTGAAAAGAAAAAGAGGGCGTAGAGGCAACGACATCAAACCAGTTCGAGGAGTAAATGGAAAAAAATTAGTAGAAATTAAAAAGTCCTATGATACGCCTGTCTGTAATAGTGAACTTATTTTTGGAAGTATAAATTGCCAATCGCTGAGGAATAAAGCTGAATTTATCAGTGAAACTGTTTGTGCGGAGAAGTTGGATTTTTGTTTATTAACGGAAACGTGGTTATCCGAGGCAGACGATGTGTTACGTACAGCAGCAACTCCTGCAAACTATATTATTTTTGATTCTACACGGGAGAGGCGTGGAGGTGGTACAGGGTTGATTTTCAGAGAAGTGTTTAAACCTAAACAAATTCATAAAAACTTTTTCACATGTTTCGAATCATCCGAGTACAAAATAAACATTAACAACGTTCATTTTCATATTGTAATTATATACCGACCTCCTTATTCACAAAAAAATAAATTTACCATTAACCAATTTATCGAAGAATTTGATAATTATCTAAGTGCACTTGTCACTGTTTCATGTTCACTAATCATAGCGGGAAATTTTAACATCCATTTAGATGATTTAGCTAATAAGAGTACTTTAAAATTCAATGATCTATTATCCTCTTATAGCCTTACCAATAATGTAACCTTTCCCACTCACACATTAAGTCACACATTGGACCTTGTATTAACAAAAGATGCTGACCACTTAGATGCACAATCAGAACAATCATCCTTTGTTTCTGACCACTGTCTCATAAAACATTAATAACAATACCTAAATTAAAAAGAGAGATAAAAATATTACATATAGACCATTAAATAAAATAAACATGGTTGAGTTTAGAGATGATTTACTTAAATCTGGACTGTTTTCTGAGGATATAAATGCCCTAGAATCAGATGACATAGTAAAATTGTTCAATGCAAACTTAACCAATGTGTTATACATTTAAAAATAGAATTCTAATATAATAGTCAAAATCAATTCTCCGTGGACTAACAATAACCTAAAACAATTAAGAAAACAAAGAGATATTTTGAAGACAAGTGGTTGAAATCTAAAACGTCAGAAAGTTCGAAATTGTTTTTATAAGTTAGAAACCAATACATACAATACAGAATATTATTCTGAGAAAATAACAAAATGTGAAAGAGACCAATGTCAAATATACAATGTGATTAACACAATGTGTTTGGGTGATCAAGTACCTCAATATCCTATTGCCATAACCGAAAACCTATTTTGTGAAAATTTTAGCTACTTCTTTGCAAATAGAATAAATAACATTGTTTCAGAAATTAACAGTACGGTCACATATGAGCACTTGCAGCCTGTGATTGATTATAGTAATGAAATACACACTGTGCATCAAATTAATAATTTTGTTCCGCTGTCAAACTGTGATGTTGAAAAAAGCATTAAAACTATGAAACTCAAGACAGCAAAACTAGATCCACTGTCTTCAAGATATTGAAGCAGTGTATTGATATATTAGTTAAGTCCTTAACAATCATAACAAATAAATCTATTATTTCTGGAGTATTTCCAAATACAATAAAAAAGACTATAATATCACCTATAATAAAGTTGACAGACAAAGAACTCACCTTTGATAACTACAAGACCAGTGAGCTCCATTTATATCAAAACTTAAATAAAAATCTCTGTTAAGACTACTTATTCCTCACTTAAATAAATCAACAAAATTTGCTACGAATAACTCAGTATACAAATCCAATCAGAGCACAGAAACACTGTTAGCAAAACTATACTCCGACATTATTTCCAACACTGACAAGCAAGATATAACTATCCTTGTACTTTAGACCTAAGCGCAGTCTTTGACAGTTTTTGAAAAAGCAAAATAATCAGTATTTTCCAAATTCAGTACAATATGCATAGAAATGCATTAAATTTGTTGAAAACATATTTCATAAACCGAACTCAATCTGTTTCAATTCGAAATTCATTTTCGTCTTATGTTCCTTTAAATTTTGAAGAGCCATAGGGCGCTGCATGGGCCCGGTGGCATTTCTTGCATACATAAGTGCTATTTCTGAAATTGCTCATAGACACAACATTTCAATATAATCATTTGTTGAGGATACACAGTTGTACACATCCTGTATAAACAACCCATCATCGCTACAAGACAACTTATGTAAAATATAAAAATGCATTTGTGAAATACAAATGTTCCTGTTACCTCATCAACTTAAAATAAATGACAGTAAAACGGAGCTCCTACTAATTGGTTCATCACCACAAATTTCAAAAAGTGATTTAAAAAATATGCACATTCCAGTTGGGGGGACTAAAATTAATTGTTCAAAAAATGCAAGAAATCTTGGTGTTCAGTTTGATCGCACGTTATCATTCAACCAACATATCAAAAATATAAATAAAGTCATATTACAAATTGACCAAGATTAACCACTTGAAGAAATATTTATCTAAGGATGTAACTGAGTCGTTGGTTCATTCTTTAATATTCTCTAACCTTGATTATTGCCA
>JARUHE010319575.1:0-11521 GCA_031471125.1 Archaeomysis grebnitzkii | reverse complement strand
ATATTTATATATACACGCGTGTGCTCGCGTGCACACAGACATGAGCGTGTGGGTGTGTACATGTTCACGTTCTTGAAAGAAATTGATTATCGTAAATGTTTTTCAATTAATACAAACTGAAAGAAGGCGTGTTTATTCTGCAAAGGAGTTTGATAATTTCAATGTAGGTGCTACGAAACAACGTCAACATAATTGCAAGTAGTTCTCGGTAAAACCTTTAGTTGCGATGAATGTTCAAAAGTGCAACTTATGCAACACAAGGACATTCGAATAATCGTGCTTTGCCTATTGTCAATTTCAGCGGAATCTTATGATTGAATCTTTACTGCCGAAGTGATAAGCACGAAGGGACGTTTTTATTTTATCCTAGTCAGAAAATGATCCTAAGGTTATCTATAACAACCATTATTATCGCAGGGTTATCTATAACAACCATTATTATTGTAGGGTTATCTATAACAACCATTATTATCGCAGGGTTATCTATAACAACCATTATTATCGCAGGGTTATCTATAACAACCAGTATTAACGTAGGGTTATCTATAACAACCATTATTATCGTAGGGTTATCTATAACAACCTTTATTATCATACGATTATGTTTAACAGCCATTATTATCACAGGGTTTTCTAAACAACCATTATTATAGTAGGGTTATCTATAACAACCATTATTATAGTAGGGTTATCTATAACAACCATTATTATTGTAGCGTTGTCTATAACAACCATTATTATCGTAGGGTTATCTATAACCACCATTATTATCGCAGGGTTATCTATAACAACCATTATTATCGCAGGGTTATCTATAACAACCTTTATTATCGCAGGATTATCTATAACCACCATTATTATCGCAGGGTTATCTATAACTACCATTATTGTCGCAGGGTTATCTATAACAACCATTATTATAGCAGGGTTATCTATAACAACCATTATTATCGCAGGGTTATCTATAACAACCATTATTATGGTAGGGTTGTCTATAACAACCATTATTAACATAGGGTTATCTATAACAACCATTATTATCGCTGAGCTATCTATAACAACCATTATTATCACAGGGTTATCTATAACAATCATTATTATCGTAGGGTTATCTATAACAACCTTTATTATCGTACGATTATGTATAACAACCATTATTATTGTAGGGTTATCTATGAAAAACATTATTATCGTAGGGTTATCTATAGGTAGCATTATTGCCCCTTTGTAATTGATTGTTGTTTAAAAATATACATTATATTAAATTATATTAACGCATTTTTTATGGGCGACTTATAGATTTATAGATGGATGTATGTGAAGTCAAATAATAACAATAATATAATATAATATTAAATAATAATAATAGTATTTGTATCTTCAGATGAATGACTAAGAATGAGTATCATAACTTCATAAGTATAATTATTTACAAATATTATTTCATAATTGTTTATTTATAATTATATATAATTATCCTATGATAAATGAGGATAATTACCAATGAGAAAAAGGTTCTTCGTGTAGATCTTGGAGATATAATGAATAAATAGATATGTATAAATAAACTTTCCAATTACAATTACACCATCGATAAATTCTGACTGGGAAGATTAATATAGCCTACCTTAGACATTATGTCAATGTAGTTTGAAGACATTGATGAGCAAAACTTTTCAATTTATGTACAGTAAAGCAAGATTTTTGCCTTGATCTGTTTTGATTTAATTGTGTTCCGAAAATAACTTAATAATTTTTTAATTCATTTTCAACTTAATAAATCATACACTGCTTTACAATTTCTCATTTTTCTTTTTAGTAAAACATTAATGTTGCTGATGAATTAAAAGTTCATCACAAAGCTATGATTTATGATCTATATTTATCTAACTTCATGTAACCAGTTGTTACTTGAATATCTTACAGTTTATCCGGTCAAACGTTTAAGGATATAAATTGGTTGTACTAATTTTGCTATTTATACACTGCTGCAATGTGATTTTTTTCTTCACAAAAATTGTGACTCCAAGTATAATTTTTGCACAGTCTAGTTATCAAGGTTTTCCAAACTTTTAAACTATTGCTCACTTAGTAGAGTCATTAGTCCCGCAACAACCCCCAGCATGTACAGCAAATAAGTAAGTGCTACTTCAATGTACAATTTATTTATATTTTGAAGAGTGTCATGCTCTCTCAGGGGTAAGTATCGATTACTTTGGAAACACCTGAATTACATGATCTGATCTAGAAATTATAAAAATTAAATCTAATTTTATACACATATCATGATAATTTTGCCAACCCTATAACAATGTGTAGTTAGGGAAAACAATTTGTTGTGTACTTTAATATAGTTTCTATAAAAATAATTTATCATTTGCTATGCAAGTTGTTTGAAGTCGAAACATTTTATCAAAGTGTATAAAATCGAGAATGTCCCAAAATGTTGATGAAACCATGTATTAAAACACCATCTAAAAGTTGGTAGATGTTTGACAAAAAAATTGACCTCTTTGGTAAAAGGTCGCACCATTACCTTAAAATGACATATGTGAAAATGATGGTTCCATAAAATGGTTTAAATATAAAAATATAAACTTAGATTGAGAAAAAACAATTTGGAAAAAAGGATGGAATGCAATAATTTTTAATTTCCATTTCTTTATTTTAATTTCTTTATTTATCCAAATTCAAACACTAATATTAATTATGAATACCACACAATGTGACAAAATTACAGGTAAATCGGCTGGTAAACAATAACTTGTACGCCAAAAAAAATAACTTCAATAATCGTACATAACAAATAAACATAAATTATTTTTACTTTTATTATCTACAATATTCATAGATTGTTCACAAACATTTTTTAAATATTCATAAACTTTCATATTTTCATTACTGGTACAAAGACATTGGCAAATAAATAAATGATAAATAAATGTTAAATGAATATCAGGTTTTAATGAAATAAGTTTTCGATGAAAATTGTTTAAGTCATTCATTAAAATATGATGTTCGTTTTCTATGAAAATAATTTAAAATGGCGCGTTGCTCAAGTTCTCATTTCAGATATTTATTTGGGGCCATTTGTTTATGGGAAGTTATTTCTTCTGAATATCAAAAAATTATAGTTTTCTAAAGTTCATAACTTTTTAAAAAACTAAATTAGAGTATTTTTTTATATCAAAGCATTATGATAAGGTCTCATTGTATCTTTTTTGAAAGAGATAAATAATTTGTTTCATTGTATTTATTTTTATAATTTTTCCAAGCTATATGCAGAATAAAAGAAGATGCCTTAATTTGGATCTCTTGTTCCAATTTGATCATATGTGCTACCTACCTTATAGTTTCCTCAATTCTACCTAAATCGAAGTATTCAAATATACAGTGGGTCGCAAAAGTATTTTAGAACATTGATTTTTCGAATATATCTCGGAAAATGTGTTAAATACTTTTGCTACCCACTGTATTTAAGTTATTATTTTTTTACTTCTTTTGCTTGTTGAGATTATTTGCAATGACTTTGCCCCAAATTTTCCCTATAATCACGCGATGTCTGAACACGGAAATAAACAAGTATTTATTTATTTGTTCATTTGATTATTGATTTATTTATTTATTCGTTAATTTTTTTGATGTATTTATTTATTTGCGTATTTATTCAATCATTAATTTGTTTATGTATTAATTTATTTACTTATTCATTTATTTATTTCTGCATTTATTCATTTATTTATTTCTGCATGTATTTATTTATTTATGTATTTGTTCTATTTCACTTATTTATTTTGCATTTATTTATTAAGGCAGTCCTTTGTTTATTATTTATTATTTATTATTATTTATTACTTATTTATTTATGGCACCTCTGATTGGATGACTGACGAAAACCTCCTTCACTAAACTCTTCAAATTTAATCAAAAACGTCAACTGACGAAAACCTCCTTCACTAAACTCTTCAAATTTAATGAAAAACGTCAACATATATTTAGAAGTTATTTGAATTTTCAATCAAATATTTTTGAGCTTAAATATAATTTTGTTTAATTTCATAGTTTGAAATTTATTTACTTTTTCAATCAATCGTTTAGACTTTCATCTTATTTTGTGTTCTTCTTATTTGAAATTTGCTTTTAAATGCATTTATTTAATTACATTTCCATAATTTCATTTGGCCGTCTCCCCAAAGTTAAGTGAAAAATATATCTTAGAATGTATTTTTATTTTGTGTTTGTTAATATGAACTGTTTAAATAATAGATAACGTACCAATGGTCATTACTGCTTTATAAACTTCAACCACTGCGAAGAATGACATGTTTTGAAACAAAACTGTCTTATTGGTTTCAATGTAAAACAAAATAGAATTATGTTTTTAAAACTTTGTAAATTTTAAATCGTATTATATCATGAAATGGAAAACAACAAAAATGTTTTAAATAATCTATAATAATTTAAATAATTAAAACAGAATGAAAATAATCTTTTTTGCTTCTCTGTTCATTGAGGGGATAAATTAAATTTTATATTAGTTTTGATGAAACATAAAAATGGCCACATTTTTGGGAATTTAATTCAAATAATTTTCGTTCTATGTTAAATGTAACAGATCTAAATAGTTCGTATACACATGGATATACAAAAGCACAAGTGAGGTAAGCTCAATTATATTTGAACGCGGTTTACCTCACGTGTGCTATTATTGATCCACATAATGGTTTGAACATTGTTTCTGAAAAAATATCTATTAATCCCTTAGGGCCGCTTCAACGATATTTCGATTTCGATTTATATCTTCGTAGAATTCCATTGAAATATAGTTAAGCTTTTTGCCAGGCTGATCACTTGATTTATGTTCCATTTAGTGATAGAAAAACTTAGACGTAATTGTTAATCAAATTAAAACTGATGTCACATAAAAAACATTCAATGAAATATATAATAAAAGTTATGCAATTTTTACAACATATATTAATTAAACTAATCCCATTCCAAGTGTATAAAAGTCAATTACAATGTAATAAGAACGCTTAAATGGTCTTAAAGGAAACAAATATTTTCCGGTATTATTATACCACTATTATGATACATTATTATTACATTATTATGATACACTATTATGATACATGTATCTTCAGGCAATCAATTGGTATGTGTTGATGTTGTTCAGATTAATTGATTGTCTGCGGTGCAAAATGTTACATCATATTCATTGTGATTAATATGTTTTGTATCAAATGAACTTGTTGAAAAAGTTTGCATTATTATTCTATTAAAATCAGTGTTGTTGAAAATAAAATCATTTAAATACAAAGAAGATTCAAATATATGCTGAGCATCAATGTGTCCACCATAGACAGCTTTATTTGAATAGTTTTTATTTTATGTGAACATCTTTCAGAAAATATTTTCTATTTTTTGAACATCTTTCAGAAAATATTTTCTATTTTTTGAACATCTTTCAGAAAATATTTTCTATTTTTTGAAGATCTATCAGAAAATATTTTCTATTTTTTGAACATCTTTCGGAAAGTATGTTTTACTTTTTGATCATCTTTCAAAAAATTTATTTTATTTTATGAACATGTTTTAGAAAATATATTTTGTTTTATGAGCATATCTTAGAAAATATATTTTACTTTTTGGACATATTTCAGAAAATTTATTTTATTTTATGAACGTCTTTCAGAAAATATTTTCTATTTTTTTAACATCTTTCAGAAAATATATTTTACTTTTTGATCATATTTCAGAAAATATATTTTGTTTTATGGGCATATCTTAGAAAATATATTTTACTTTTTAAACATTTTACTTTTTGAACATATTTCGTTTTATAAAAACCTTTCAAAAAATGTGTTTTATTTTATGAACATCTTTCAGAAAAATTCAACATCGTAATAATTAAGTTAATCTACGAGTTACCTTCTTGTTTAAAAGCATCTTAAAAATATTTGTATGCAAGCAACTTCGAATAAGTTGTGATGGCGTTTTATTTTAGTTATCTATTTTAATTTGTATTTGAACTACAATTATACATAACTATCATTCTATCTTTTTTATGTTACTTATTATAATGTTGTTAGTACTCTATATCTAAACGTACAATTAAGTGATAGATTACTTTTTATTTTAGATATTGTTATTTAGTAATTTATATATATATATATATTTATTTATATATATATACATATATATACATACAAACACACCTGTAAATATCTATAAATATTATTTCATTTGCATATTGTATATATAACACTGGCTAAAAAAATGGAAATTTTTATTTGTTTAATCCAGAACCTTGATTTGCACAACCAGGTAATCTTTTCAATATATCGACACGTAATATTTTTTTGTCTTTGTTAAAATGAAAAGATTTTTTTCCACTACTTGAATTATGCAACAACATTTTTTGGTTTTTTTTAAATAGACGAAATATTGTTTATTAGAAAACATTTTTATTTTAAAACCTAGGTATTTCGGATGAAATTTAGTTGAAAACTCAACCAAAAATGGCACAAATAGATTATTGATTTAGTCAGAACTTCGGATTTTTTTAAATCGACTTCGAACAAAAACTGACCTGATCAAGAAAAACTGATTTCATTTTTGGGTTCAGTAGCAAAAAAAACTTAGACAACTTGCAAAAAAATAAATTTGTGGGACGACGTTTAATTAATTATAAACTAATGATAATGATATATGTCGATAATCCTACGGTAAAAATGATAATTATAGATGACACTACGATAATTTTCTGACTGGGTGGTGAAGCTCTACATCGAGGAGTAGCATTTACAACATAGCCGTCGTCTACGTCGTTTAATAATGACTTAAATTCTTATAGATCTACAATTTCGTTTTGTATGTTATTATTCTTTTAGTATTTTAATTTATGTTTTCATTTTATTTTATTACTTTTATCTATGTTATATTTTCCCACCTTTGTTATGAAGATTTCTGAAACCGAGAATTTATAATTTTTTCTTAGCAATTGTTTTTTTATTTTAGTTGTGTTCGTTACCACTGGGTAAGCAACTGAGTGTCTTAAATATTCTGTAAGGGGAATGTTTCATTAACGTATGTTTTCCCACTTTGGAACACTTTTTCGTTTAAGTGTAAATCGATCGTCAATAGCACAAGTGAGGTAAGCTCTATATTGTTCGAATGTGGGCTGCCTCATTTGTGCTGTTGTCAATCCAGATGTTCAGTTGTTAAGGAAAATGTTGATTGTGTGACATTTTCCCATTTTTAATGTTTTTGTTGATTTGTTTTGATTGAATGATCGTGACGCTTTTCTACGTTTGCGTCGGTACAAATTGAAGAAATGTTTTAGTATTTCCTGGTCTTGTAAATTATAATTTATTAAACATCTTTACTAATTACTTTTAGTCGTGTTGATTTATGTATTTGCCCAATTGTGTAAGTGTTTTCATGTTTATGATTATTTTTTTGTTACTTTGTTAATAATGATAATTATTATTTATTTATTTAAACACAGTTTTATAGCCTGACATTGAAGATATAATTTGTTGACATTGTTTTGTGAATACTAATTTATTTTTATTTTTGATCATCTGTTTTGTTCCGTAACGTTTGACCCCACCAATAAAATTGAAAAATAAATACACAAACATATAATTATAATTATTTTAAAATAGTATATTTGTTATATTTCCAGAGCACAATATTAATAATTAATAAGAAGCTAAATCCGTCTCCACCAATATACATGCATGAAACAAAATTAATAATTGTATTGGATGGTTCCGTGATCAAATCAGGGACTTCACCAAGTGCGTAAATCTACATAATGGGTGAAATGGTTTGTTTGTGTTGGGTTAAAGTTAAATTAAATAATAGTTTTGTTAATTGTGGAAAATGTTTTTTTTTCACTTTGTATTGATTATTTTGAAATACAATTTTTTAATCATTGAAAACAAGTTTAAAGAGAAAAACAATGCTATAATTTTGATCATTTTTAATAATAATGTATTTTTTATAAACTTATATTTCTTAAACTAAACAAATTTACAACTACAAAAAAAAAACTTTTTTGTTATAAGTTTTTAATCAGTGATACAATTGGAAACTTTTTTATTTCAAAAATGTGTATTTCCAAATTGTTTAAAAAATCAAATTGTTAATTACAAAAATTACATTAAGGATACATCGAATGTAAATTTTTAAAAATATATTCCAAAATTTAAAGTTCAGATTAGAACGTCTTTTGTTTGCTTCCATTACAAAAAAAATAACCAGCAATTTTTTTTTTAAATTGTTAACAACCTTAACTATTCAAAATTTAGTTTATTAAAAAAACAAAGCCTTGTTATTTTTGTCTTGTATTTAATCAAACTTGGTTAAAAAACCCAAATTATATATTTTATGTATAGAATATTTCAAAATCTTTAATTTAATATTTAGTTTTTCGTATAAATATAGTTCAAAATCTATATAACCAATTTTTTAAAAAGAAATTGTGAAAGTAAAAACAGAACTGTTTTGTAATAAAACTAGATAAATTCTTTTTAATTTTAAATGTGTTCCAGTTTCTAAAAAACAAAATTATAGTAAAGTTTTACTAAAATTGGTTTGTTCATTTTCATTTCGTGTTTTTAATAAGAATTTTTTGTTTACTTTTAATTGCAATTAAGAACAACGTTTTGGATTCTCTCGGTCAAAGATTAATTTGATAGGTCAATATTTAAAACCTTAATAAATTCATATTTGTTTGTTTGTTTTTATTTTTACAATTTAAAAATGAATCTACAACATCTTTTTGATTCTTGAATTCATTTCAAAAACAATCTTTTTAGAGATAATTTTAGGCTAAATTGAATAGATTTTTTTAATTACTTCGAAGTATGAGTATTTTTTTACTTCTTCAGGTTTTTTCCTTTAAAATGCTATTCTTTGTATTTTTATTATCTATTTGTGGCTGCAATGTTATTTGTTTAAGATTTAACCAACTAAACGATATAATTAATTATTTACTGTCAGATCATTCAGTTATGCAATAAATGAGTCGCAAGAAAAATATTCAAAGTTGAAATAAATTTGATAAACAATCCCTTCAAAAATTTATGAAAGTGAATCAAAATACAATTTTTGTTACCTTTCAAAAATATATTTTTGAATATTCAAATTTCAAACTTTTAAATGAAAATATTTTTTCATTGAAATAATTAAATAAAATTAAAACTGAAAACGGATAAATACTGATCTTGTGAAAGATTTTTCATCTTTTTGTGCTTTTCCAAATCTGGAAAATCTTTTTTCTTCATTTAAGGTTCGTTGCTGAACACATTTCCTGCACAAATGCATTGCAACAAATTCTATGACATTCATTGGATCTTATTTCTTATAATAACTAATAAGGTTCAATGAATTTCCTATTAAGGTGAATTTGTTTAAACAATGTTATCCCTGTTTTCTTAATATAGTTGCAAGTTTTAAGTTTTTTTTTCATATCATTTCTATTACATGGATTAAAAAAGACTGTTAATGAATTTCTGAATTACAAATTATGTTAATGATATGTGAACATTACAAAAAATTAAAGATCTTTCAGAAATAAAAAATCAAATAGCTACTTGTTGACCAAATTTTCATGGTATTGTTTTTTAGATTAAGAAATATAAATATTTTCTAAAGTTTTTTATGTCTTGACTAAATATTTTGTTTATGTTCAATAGTTAATTAAAATTCTAAACGAGTAAACTGTTTAATGTGTTTCCCCATATTGTTTAGTACAAACTATATGTTTGAATATTTATTACCATAGGTAAGTTTATTTCTTGTTTTATTTCCCTAGTATTTTTTGCAAAAAAAGGCATGGTTTTGTGTAGAAAACAAGTTTTTCATGGTACGCTAAAACAGAGGTAAACTCATTTTATATAGTTTAAAGTTTTATTTTGAAAGTAAAAAAAATTGTTTGAGTCCTTACTTTCAAAATGTTTTTCATGAAAAGTGTTTTAAATTCATGTTTTTTGATTGACCGGTTCAGAATGTGGGATTTAGGCTAAGAAGATCGTTTTATATTTTTAGAACTGAATTAATTTATTTGATAAAAAAAGTTTATTTATACTGAAAATTGTTGAAAGAAAAATTATTTTCCAGTCAAAAAATTAATTATTTATTAAATGATTGAATCTCCTGAGCCACAAAACATTTCTTGTCTACCTTTTTATTTTTTGTTATGGAAAATGTTTAAATTTTGATTGATGGACATGACTAAAGATTTGTTTTCATTTTATTTATTTTTGAAAGTTTTTATTCATATGGTTGAAGCTTTTTTGTAATAACAATAACGAATAAAAATGTTTTTTTATTTCTAGATATTATATTTTTTATCAGTTTTATTATATTTTGCAAGTTGTTTTGAAATAATTTCTAACAGTTCTCGATTTTATGAATAACCAATGATTTTGTGTTCTGCAATGTTTGCATTTGAAGGTTTAATTGTTATCTCTAATCAATAGAGGCTCTGCTTAGCTAGATTTTCTAGAAAAATGTCTTAGTTTGAATGTTTAGAAATTTTAGTGTTAATAAATTCACATTTACTTATACAAGCAAATTCAAAATAAATTATTTTATTTGTGCTTAAGTTGTTGAGCAAAAAGAATAGATTTGTTTCTAAATATTTCGAGGCGGTTTGAAACCACTATAACCACAATTACACACTCCGATGTTAAATTTTATTATATCTTCACGACATAATAACAATAATAATATTTTTAATAACAGTAATAATAATATTAGTATTACGATTATTAATAATATTAATAATAATAATAATAATAATAATAATAATAATAATAATAATAATAATAATAACAATAATAATAAAAATAATGTTGACAGTAATCAGAACAATATTAACAATGATAGACTTTTTTAGACTTTATTAATTCCAATTTACATTTACAGAATAAAAACATATTGAAACATTTACAAAAATAACAATGGCATGTAATTTGGAAGCCAATAAAAGAATTTCCAATTCTTTATAAGGCAAAAAAGGTATTAGTTTATAATAAATTTTATTTATATAGTATTAGTTTATACAATATACAATATATAAATGATGAAACATTAATAACTTGCAACACAATAGTTTTTATATTTTATTTTTAATTTATTACTTGATTGAATTTTAATAAAATCATTACTTAAGTTGTTAATTAATACGCAACATTGAAAGATGGTAGACTGCTTTTGTATATTTAATCTAATTGGTGGTAATTTAATTTTATTATTTCTAGTTGTGTATGAATGGGATGGCAACAATGAAGGAAAATATTTATCAAAATATGAAGTATTTTTATTAAAACAAAAATGAATGAATTTAAGAATATAAGAATAGAAAATTTATGGATATCGTCAAATTTGAGAAAATTTAGCGATTTGTACATATGACTAGTTGAAGTGAATGGTATATTATTATTGCTAAACTTAACTTTACAAATATTTCTTAGAATTCTATTTAACATTACTTTAATACCAGACA
>JARUHE010319564.1:0-11521 GCA_031471125.1 Archaeomysis grebnitzkii | reverse complement strand
AATCAAAAATGAAATATTAATTACAGTTTAACAGCAACAATATATAATAACAACAAATACACTAGTTATTATTGCTTCAGTTCCAGTGAAAGTTAAAAAAGATTCTAAATATATTAAACAAATAAAAATACAAAAACAAGAACAATAATACTGCTGGTATTAATAAAGGTAATACAAATAGTAGTAGGAACAATACTAATAATAATAATGGTTAGAACATAAATAATAATAATGATAAGAGCAATAAGAATGTTATTAATGCTAATAAAAGTAATAATATCAGTCATAATAATACAGACTTTATAATGGATTTTATATATTCTTCATACATATTTATAGAAAAAAAGCCAAAAGAGAATTGCAAAATTTCACTATGACAAATACAATTGTTATGTTCGTTACGGCTAGCTTTAGGCTAGCCAAGGGGGTGGATGAATCCCCCCCAAAAAAGCAAGGAAAGCGTATGGAATTCATTTTTATACTTCACATATAACATTTATAATGTTTCAAGTAACATTTATAATATTATAACTAACATTTATAGTGTTATAAATGTTGTTTTCAATGCTATAAATAACATTTATAATGTTATAAATAACCTTTATTATGTTACATATAACTAACATTTGTATAAACACTTTTATAATATGATAAACAATATTTATAATATTATAATTAACATTCATAATATTATAAATATAATTTTTAACTTTATAACTAACATTTATAATATTATAAACACTTTTGTAATGTGAGAAATAATTTTTATAATATTACAAAAAAAATTTAAAACATTATAAATAACATTCATAATATTATAAATATTATTTTAACTTTATAAACAACATTTATAATATTATAAACACTTTTATAATGTGAGAAATAATTTTTATAATATTACAAAAAATATTTAAAACATTATAAATAACATTCATAATATTATAAATATCATTTAACTTTATAAACAACATTTATAATATTATAAACAATATTTATAAATTAAAAATAACGTTAAATACATTCTTTTTTAAAAGATAAACAAAGTTAATAAACGAAATTGTTAAACCTTAACGGTCGTCTGCTGACGAAAACTAGATTTACAATACTTTTAAGGAGTATAAAATAAAATATAAGAATGCTGATTTTTACCACATTCTTAGAATCAGAAAAAAAAATTTAAATCTTTTTTTATTGAAAATGATGTACAGTCGAACTCCTTAGTTATGAAGTCTTGAATTATGAACATCCCGAACAATGGCAAACGTGCACTATGAAATACGTGAATTATGAAGAACTTTTAATCTTTTTCCTTAGACAATTTCAAGTGGCACTGAAAGTAAATTTTATGAAAATACTAAATAGAAAATTTGTAGTCGCCAACGTTTTAATTTTTATTATAGTTTAATATGTTACAACTCTATTATTTTGTATGTGTTAATAAAGGCTTGCTAAAAAATAATTTACATGTATGTATTTTGTACATAATTATATACATTGTTTTACCTGAATGTATTGGGTTTTATTTATTTATAGTATTTATTTACAGCTGATATTTATACAGTTATATACTATTTACTTATAGTTGATTCTTATATATATATTTACTTATAGTTTCTGTATTCATTAATTTTATACTTCACAACGCGCAGATTAAAAATGCCATTGTTATCCATCAATGACGCTAATTTTCTAAGGTTTGAACCATAGAAAACGGACCAGGTGTTCTGTCTTCCTGAGAAATGAAGTCTCTATGAGTTATGAAGCAGCCAATAGTTCATAACTCAGAATTTCTAATGTAGGCAAATTAGAATATAAACAATATTTCAATTAAAACGTAGCAAACAGTAAAATTGATTTATAACTACTAGAATAAAAAATAAAAATATTGATAGAAATTAAAAAAAAAATATATAATTGTGGTAATAATATTAATAATAAATTAAAGTTCAATAATGATAAAATAATAATGACAAATTAATAATACTAATAATAATAATGACGATAATGATTTAAATAGCAATAATAATGAAAATAATAAAACTATTAATATAATACTAATACTAATAATAATAATGACGATAACGATAAAAGTAATAATAATAATAAAAATAACAAAAATAATAATATAATAATAATTCTAATAATAATAAATGACAATATTGATAAAAATAATAATAATAATACAGAAAATAATAAAAATATTAACATAATAATAATCCTAGTATTAATATTTGAGCAGCAATAGCAAAGAAAAGTATGATATTGCGAAATTAAAATGAAATAAAAATAATGTAACATTAAATAATAATAAGGCAAGGATGATGACAATAAAAATATCATGTAACGAAATAAAAACAAAGTTTACTTTTATTTGATATTTTTTCCTTTTTTTGTTTTTGTAATCTTTAGTGAAGGTATGGCACATTTGATAGGTTTTTAAATGATTAAATAGCTTAATATCCTTAACCACGAGTAGTTACTTAAACAAAATGCGAAATTAATGAACGTTAGATTAAAAGTGTATGAAATAAAGTTCAATAGTAAAGTCTATTGCTATTACAGGCCTTCTGATATTAATGAGCTACATTTTAAAAAGAAAGTTATTTATACTTGAAAGTTTAATAATTAGAAATAGCTGAGTCATCTTTATAAATTATCAAATGGCTAATTAAGTGGACGCATGAATAATGAATATATTTTTTTTCTAGGAAAAAAATAAAATAAATAGTTAAATTTTCTTTAACGTGAAAACTGTTTTAAGGTTAAATCAGGTATTTGATGTATTAAAAAATAATGAAATATGTTTTATTCATGATACTATAATAGGACCTTTATAAAAGCCTTGATATTAATCTACGGTTACGTATTGTAAGATTTCATTAAAAGTTTCAAGTTAAATAAACATTTAACGCTCCTAAGCTTGCTATTATATTAACAAATTATTTTGATAAATAATTAACATGGTTTTATTTTAAATTATCAAAAACTAAAAAATAAAGAAAAAATTGGTTTTGCGAAGCAACAAACGAATTAATTGCTTTGGAATAATTTAAGAAATAATTGAAACATATTAATAATGTGATAATAAATAAATATATACTGATAAATGAGTAATCAAAAAACAAACACTAATAAATAATAATATAAATAAATAATCAATATAACAAAAATTAATGATAAACAAATAACTAAAAAATAATAATACAGTATAATAGACAAACATTATTTGATAAAAAGTAAATATATGGTAGCAATTTAATAAAAGAAAAACAAGTGATACATAAAAACAACAAATAAAAATAAATATTTCATTAATATGTTCATAGACATTAACCAATAAATGATAATTCAAAAACAAGAAACATATGATAGATAATTAATAAATATAAACAAATAATATATAAAAAATAACAAATACAAATAAAAAATCATTAATATGTTCATAAAAAATAATGGAAAATAAGTTAGCTAGTGAAAGGTATAAATAGAAAATAACAATTGATTAATGTAGAACAAAAACAAAGGTAAAGCTAATTTTAATTTTAATTTAATCTAACGTAAATATTTAATATAAAATTTGCGGGCTCAGGTTTCTTAGGAATTTTTAATTTTTCTTTTTTGAAATTATTTAAGAAAGAGAAGTTGAAACAATATTCAACACTCATCTTGATTAAGGAGTGGTGTCTGAATCGCGGAGAGTAGCAGTTGTAGAATTTTGTTTTGAAATTTTATATCCTTCGAGTTATTATCTAGTTATGAACGATTCATGAAATACGAATGCTAATATAAATAATTTAAAGCTTCCTTGGTTGCAAAATAGTAAATGACGTACAGGTTTTATGACCTACAGAGTGTAAATCTATGTAAACAAATAAATAAAAATAAGCTCATCATCATTAACTTAGCCGAATGTTTGTTAATAATTGTCAATTGTATAATAAATATTAATTTTTTTCATTTAGTTTTATCACAAAATAAATATTTAGTGAACATACATGTGTTTGATGCTCATTGAGGAACACGAAATTTATCAAATGAAACAATCATTCATCCATTAAACCGTTAGAGTAAAAAAAGCAGAGTGAACGGTTTAATGTCTCTCAAATGCGGAAAAATGTGATTTAATAATTCATCACTGATACAGAAATGCGGTTTGTTCAATTTTGACCCTGTGAGGCCTGAGTGGCTGTTCCCATAAAGACTAAAATGCATTTAGTTTATAAAATGACATTTTTACCGGGAACAAGGGTGTTAATCAGAGCTCAAAAAGTTAAAGAGAAAAAAATGTATTTTATATTTATTTTTTATTATAGTTGAAATAACAAATCAATATATTTTTTGTTGTTATAGTTAAAATAACAAAGCAATATACTTTTTTTTGTTATTGTAGGTAAAATAACAAACCAATATATTTTTAGTTATTATAGTTAAAATAACAAACCAATATATTTTTTTTATTATAGTTAAAATAATAAACAAATATACTTTTTTTATTATTATAGTTGAAATAACAAACAAATATATATATTTTTTGTTATTCTCGTTAAAATAATCAACCAATATAATTTTTTTGTTATTATAGTTAAAATAACAAACCAATATACTTTTTGTTATTATAGTTAAAATAACAAACCAATATATTTTTTTTGTTATTATAGTTAAAATAACAAACCAATATACTTTTTTCATTATTATAGTTAAAAGAACAAACCAATATACTTTTTTTTGTTATTATAGTTAAAAGAACAAACCAATATAGTTTTTTTTGTTATTATAGTTAAAAGGACAAACCAATATACTTTTTTTGTTATTATAGTTGAAATAAAACACCAATATACCTTTTTTGTTATTGTAGTTAAAAGAACAAACCAATATACTTTTTTGTTATTATAGTTAAAATTAAACACCAATATACTTCTTTTGTTACTATAGTTAAAAGAACAAACCAATATACTTTTTTTGTTATTATAGTTAAAATAAAACACCAATATACATTTTAGTTGTTTTAGTTAACAGAACAAACCAAAATAGTATTTCTTATTATAGTTAAAATAAAAAACCAAAATACTTTTTTTGTTATTATAGTTAAATAAATAAACCAATATACTTTTTTTGCTATTATAGTTAAAATAAAACACCAATATATTTTTTTGTTATTATAGTTAAAATATCAAACCAATATACTTTTTTGTTATTATAGTCAAAATATCAAACCAATATACTTTTTTGTTATTATAGTTAAAGTAACAACCCAAAATGTTTTTTGTTATTACATTCATTCATATACACTTAGTAGAAATACGTTCGATTGTATAATCATACATTGAACGAAGTTACAACCCAGTCATGTAAGTCACACTGACTGGGCATGCTCAAAAACAAGAATCAGTCTGATTAGGTAGGACGTCATTAGAAAAATCTTAATAAGTTCTTACAAAATCTTGCAAGATCTTACCGACGTGTTATATGTACATCGACATAATGCTTTCACAAACTAATACAGTTTGTGATTTTTTAACTTGTGTAATTAGGATGTATACCAGGTTAACGTTGGATTGTTATCGTCTTCTGTATTAATGGTGCGTGATGATCAAGTGTGTTTTTAAGTACTGTATATACATTGTTACAAATTGGTCAATATTGAAATTGCTTAAGTTTTCTTTTATAGTGTCAGTTTTTAATAAATCTTTAGAAAAGTCTGTGATGTTTATATTGTTTATCTTTCAATATTCAATGTATTAACGTTCTTTATTTAATGGGGATATGCTTATGAGCGACTATATGAAGCTGTGATCTGAAATAAAATAAAATTATTATGTATGTAATAGATTGATATCATTTGTGCATTTAGTTATTATAAGGTTTAATGTATGGTCAGATATATGAGTGGGGATCGTTATGTGATTAAATTAATTAAATATTTTTAGGTTGTGATTGTTGGAGTGGAGACAGAAGCAAAAGCGTATCTTTTTAGCACTTATTACAATTTTGATGAAAAAAAGTTTCAAGTTTCTATTTTATAGATATTTTATTGAACACAAATGGCTTTACATATAATTGTGAACAATATTTTCCAAGGGAAGTTTGTTTGTAAAAATTAATATTTATTCCAATAATAGGTTTCAAATCTCTGGCTAGACACCACTTAAGGGATTTTTTGACAAAAATAAATTTTTAAGTTTGTATTTTACATCCTTTTTTATTGAACATGAATGGCTTTATATATAATTCTGAACAATATTATCATATAAATTTTATTTTGTAAAATCAATATTTATTGAAATTTAATTCAATAACATTTGATATTTCATTTTATTTATTTAGTTACGAATAATATTTTGTTGCAACAAATTAATTATATGCAAACATGTGTTTTTTTATAATTTAGTAATTATCAATAAGGTATTTATATATTAATTAAATATGATGTTATGCATTATAACACTTAATTAATTTAGTTGTGTAGAATTTATCAAGTATATTATTATTATTATATACACACATAGTTTGGTTTGACTAGTATTAAACTTTCTTAAATTCACCTTAGCTGCTCCTTATCATGTTTTATTAAAATATTAGTAAAAATAATGTAAAAACACAATTCAATATATATTTTAACTTTACGATATATATTGTTTATTTATCAAAAATGTTTGCAACACCATGTTTAATGATATAAACACAAGCATCATAATCATTAGAGAATACATTTAGTAGCTAATGAGTATTAACCAAACCAGCAATTTAAAATCAAGTAACATACGTATTTTAATCTATATTTGCAATAATAGTTGTACTGATAAAAATAAATAATTTAGTATCTAATAATTACCTAAAATTTTAAAGATATTCAGAGAAAATGAAATAAAACCATAAAAACGTGTTTTGAAAAGGGCATTTAAAAAACACGATTGTTTCTTTTGAGTTGCACTCTACCCATCCCCCGGCCTAACCTTATCTGGTAATGTGGAGCAGCATCTGTGACCTTCATGGACCCGTCTACAAATGTGGGTTTCCAATGTTGCGGCATATACGTCGAGGAAATACCGGTAAAAACTCCTGTAAATCTCAACACTCCTACCCCGCCCCTCCTGGAGACCCAACACCGTCGATTTTTTTATTTTCGGCCCCAGTCCCCCGGCCTAGCGGTGTAGTATGCTCTTGCTGAACCCCATCACTCATTAAACCCACACAAAAAACTTTGAACATAGACAGACACACAAAGAAACTAACCCCAACACTCATACTCATCACCCCCACACAAACAAAATTAACAATAAAACAAGCAAAGCAATAACTCTACCGGTCCAGACAACATCAACATACAAAACCTTAAGCACCTCAGAAACACAATCGTAGAAACACTAACCAAAATATACAATACGGTCATAAACAACAACAAAATTCCCAATACTTGGAAGACTCCTGAAACCATCCCCAAACTCAACAAAGACCCCTTCATAGGTACATATTACCGACCCTTCTCCCTGCCTTCCCTAAGAACCTCATCTCTCACTAGCACGGCTTTCGACAACAAAACTCCACCAGCAGAGCACTACGCAAAATCAGCAATATCATAGCAATAGGATTTAACCAGAAAAGGCCGCCCATACGCACTATTGCAACAGCTTTAGACATATTGAAAGCATTCGACACAGTACACCTTCACAACCTCATATCCAAACTACACAACACCAACATACCAAACACCATCCTAAAATTCATATCTAATTACATTAGAGACAAACAATAATACACTCCATACAACAACCAAAATCCCCACACAGAAACATAAGAACCGGTGTACCACAATAGGGGTGTCCTTTCACTCACACTATTCAACATCTACATGGCAGTCCTCCATAATACGTCCACACAATTACCAAAGCAGACGATATCACTATTCTCTCAAATTACATATACCAACTCACAGCAGAAACACAAGCATTACCATACCTACAACATATACATAACTGGACAATAGACAATCAACTCTTCCTCGACGCAAATAAAACCACCACCAAACTCTCCCCCTTCCCCCACCCACCCACCCGATCTAGCAGAATAGGGTAACTCTCCAACCCTTCACATAAATAACACATTTCTGTCGAAGGTTAAATATCCAAAAATCATTGACTTAGAATTCGAGCCCAAACTCACCTACACAAGAGCACCCCTACCACAAGAATACTGAAGGTCCTCCCACCACACATTGGAGGAAAACCAAAGAAACTCTACTTGCCACACACAAAATCGTCACACGATTCATAATAGTATCTGGTCATCTATCACATCTACTACTAACTTCAACAAACTTCAAGCCATCCAAGACACAGCCATGTGCTGCACACTAGACTCAAACATCAACATCTACCGAACGAAACACAATCCTCCCCATGCAAACACGCCTGAAACTATACGCCTCACAACTAAAAAACTGTCCCATGCTCCAACCATCACCTCTACCCACTCACACAACAACCAAGCAGCCCCAGACACATGAACAAAACCATATTCGACAGCAACAACAACTACACAACCAACATGGACACAACTCCACAACACCCCACTTACGGAACAAGAAAACAATATACGAAACTCGCTCACATACACGGTGACACACATAGTAACAAACTATACAAACAACAGGCCAGCAGACAAAGTACTTATTAGACAAACACCTGAAATCAACATCAATGAACAAACACTCCCACACAACACCAGCAGAGCATTGGGACAGCTGAGGATAAATAAATCCCCGTGCCTACATAAATATCTAAACAAAATCGCCCGAGGCACACACTCCCACCGGGGTGAGGGTTCCAACCTTTTTATCGACGAGGGAGTGGGGTCGATAACGACAACAACAACAACAACAGAATAAAGAATGATAAGAAATAAAATTGTAAAAATTATCAGGTGGTGAATTATGAGAAACACATTTCAAATGTTGTTAGGTGGTGAGCGAGTTCCAATCGAGAAACGAGTTGATCAGAGCCATCCTTTGTTGCTGCTTCCTTCCCGGAATATGTGGCTCAAGCGCACCAACCTTCAATGGAGTAAGGTGAGTTCTCTTTTTTTAAATAATGATAATATTGAAAAAAAATAATTTTTGTATATATAAGATCGTTTAATAGAGTTTAAAATCAATGTTTTCTTTCTATTACAATAGTATAGATAATAATTTTAAGGTATCTGTGGGGTTCAGTTTAGTAAGCTAGATATCCCACCATTATGTAAATCCTTATCATTACAACACTATCTTAATTTTGGTATGGATTTTAACCATGGCACAGTGTTCATTTGTTATACATTCACTCAGAGATTAGCTTTGACAGCTGAATTTTCCTTAATTTAGTAAAAAGTAACTGTTCTAAAATAATAGAATTGTGCACAAGTTAAAATGGATTGTTTTTAAACTTTAAAGTTGATTTTTTGTAATCAAATATCGTTTATCGTTTTATATTATTTATACGTTTGAGAGAAATATGGGAGTGGTTATGATCAATTTGTTTTGTGTAATGTCATCACTGGTTGCGTTTGCCGTTCAATCTGGATCGATCTACAGTAATCTGAATTTCAGAATTTATGGCACGCATGAGGGAGAAGAATTCGGTAAGTGGGTTAATTATCTTCTAAATGACGAGTAAACTCGAGAAAATTATTGACAAGGGCCATGTTTTAACGAAAAAATAAGAGCTTTAACTTTTTCCCGGCGGCACTAATAAAAAAATAAAAACCTATTTTAGAAATGATTATAAAGGTACTTAAAATGTTAAACATAAAAAAAACCTACGAAGGAACCATAAAAATGCTGTCCTCAAAACTGACTTGTACATGTTATTTCACTTATTTCTGAAATAAGTATATATAAATAAGTAAAATCCTATTTTATAGATGATTAGAAAAGTACTAAAAATGCTAAACGTTAAAAAAAAACTACGAAGAAACCATACAAATACTGTCCTCAAAACTGACTTGTAGCTATTTCATTTATATCTGAAATAAGTATATATAAATAAGAAAAAAATACTGAATCTTTGAATTCACATAATTCAATTTGGGTAGAATGCATGGAGAAAGGCATCAAGGGTCCCCTATGCCAAAAAAAATAAGTGTGCAACTAAAAGGAAAGGTGTACAAGACGGTTGTATTGATTATGTACGGTTGTGAAACACGGGCAGTGAAAAAATACAAAAAAAGAAGATGAATATGGCAGATATGAAAATGCTGAAGTGGATGTGCGGTGTAACTAGAAAGGATAAAATAAAGAATGGATACATAAGAGGCACAGTAAAAGTTGCAGAGATAAGAAGATGCAAGAAAAGATTTTGAACTGGTATGACCATGTAATGATAAGGGATAAGTAGTATGTAGGGAGAAGAATAATGAACATGAAAGTGGAAGGTCATAGAAAGAGAGGGAGGGCAAACCTTGAGGTGGAAAGATCGGATAAGAGATGATCTGCAAGAAAAAGGTTTGCAAGACGAATGTGTGAGAGACAGTGCAAGGTAGAAAAACCTAGTAAAGAACAGCAACCCCATATAAAAATGTGATTGAGCTGCATAATAAGAAAGAAATTGGAGGCATAAGTTGTTGCAATGCACAAGCATTGACCAAATTGAAATCGTCAAAACAAATTTAAAATTCCCTTGGATATCTGATGTCACAAAATAAAGGTTTTCATTGCAGAACTGGTACATATAGATCCTTCACTTCGCTGTTAGTACTTTCTTGTTATGTCTTTTCAGAACTGATTTCCGTTTCAACAAAGAAATATACGAGCCACCATAGCGGCTCACCACCGGGAAGGGGTTAATACACTAATGTAAGAAACAATCCCCCAAGAAAGAGAGAAGCAAACGTAACAAGAAAAATGAGCTTCAATTCTTATGAAAGGAATTGCCAAAGAGGTTGCAAGGATTAACATGACAAAATATCCACATTGTTTGACCAAGAAAGCCCAAGAATTAAACCATAGAAGGTTGAACGGGCTACGCAGATGGTTTATGTAGTACATATAATATTAGAGGATGGGGTTGGCGCCGATACTAAGAAAAAACGGCAAAGATGAATTGGTACCCAAATAAAAAAAATTGCCTCATCAGAACGTGCGTTTTTGATAAAAGAACGAACTAAATTATATAAATAGATTTGTCATTGGAACAGACTGAAAATCACTGAGCACTAAGAAAATCCGAAAGGGAAACTAGCACGAACAAAGAACCGAACCCTTGAGAGAGAAATTGGAATGTCAAAATTAAATTGATTCAAAAGCAGTTACACTACATCAGATGTCAATAAAACGAGGAACAACTTCTGAATGAACAATTAATAATAAGAATTTAGGCTTCCAAATGGGTAAGAATGCAACAAATAAATAAGCTCACGAGTCGTAAATGTTTTTGACAAAACATCTTTTGTTGTAGAATGTGTACTCAAAAAAAAAAAAAAATCCATTTATTTCTGACAAAATGTCAGGTATTACATGACATTTATTTATATTTACAATATTTTACAA
>JARUHE010319553.1:5000-11521 GCA_031471125.1 Archaeomysis grebnitzkii | reverse complement strand
GGGATGGTACAGTTGGATAAGGCTTCATTGTTCATGTGGATTGAAGAGCGAACCCTGGACGGCTGAGGACAGCAGTTTAAAAATTTCCTTCACATTAATGCCGCAAAGTCATAGACTTGTGTTCACCAGAGAGTGATGTATTATTGATTTTCTTATCGAAAAATGAATATGAAAATTTAACATTGAAATATTTGGCGTTATTAAATTTTTTAAAGTTTTTTTACAGCGCTTTACATCTTAACATTAAACAGATCATAAAATACAAATGTTAATACATTTTACATCTTCCCCAATAGTTCTCTCTCTCTCTCTTTCCCTCTCACGCTCTTTCTTTCTTTCTTTCTCTCTCTCTCTCTCTCTCTTTCCCCCTCTCTCTCTCTCGCACACGCGCTTTCTCTCTCTCTCTCTTTTATGGTTACAGTAAACATAACATAAAGAAAAGAACAATCCAATGAGAAATTGACAACCAATCACTGGGAAGCAACATAATGTAAATAACGAAGGTCTCTTAGTTCACCAAAGTTCCCATTAACAGCAACAACTATAGTGTGTTTCCAACCCACTATCTTGTTGATTGAATCTCAAGGAAGTTGATTTAATCAACAAATAAGTTGATTGAATCAACAAATAAGTTGATTGAATCAACAAATAAGTTGATTAAATCAACAAATAAGTTGATTTAATCAACAAATACGTTCATTAAATCAACAAGAAAGTGTGGTTGAAATTGCAACTTATGTAAAATATAAACAAACTTGAACTATACAGTTTTAATAATGTTCTGTTATTGAAAATATTAATTTATATATAGACAATACATGTAATTAATTATTTTTTTCCGTACAAAATTAAAGATAATAAAATAAATATGTGCTAAAAAATATAAGCAAAAAATATAAACATTTGAATGCCATAAAAACACTCAAAACATCCGAAATGTCCAAAAGTGTTCATTTATTTCATTTATCATTTTTCTTGAAAATCGGAAATGCATAGATTCCCTGTCTGGCAGACTACTCTGGTTCTATCTCTGACTGTCAATAAAAATGTCGGTGAAGAAGGTGTGTAGCAACTTTTAGCAACTTTTTGCAAGTTTTAGCGACTTTCAGCAACTTTTAGGCATCATTTCTTGTTCGCCACTTCATCATAAGATGGCAAGTAATTGACATCATTTTCGTCCAGCTGAAAACTTTTGTTTTCAATTTCATTTGTGTCTATGCTGAGCGATCCATAGGCAGGCGGATTGTCGTCTGTGTTACCTGTTCTGGAGTCGTTGGTGGCGTTTCTGTCGTGAAGATTATTTCGGTAGATAGAAAAAATGAGCTCATCCAAGTTCCTTTGTCGGGAGCGCCTTTGGTTGTCGCCATTTGATTGACGACCTCCACTTGCGGCTACCTCTGTTGGTTTATTTAGATAAATTTTCTTCGCGACAACGGATCCAACGCAAATCATGAGCGCGTCAACTATAACTGAAAAATTCTTTTGCTTAGAGCTTAATACAGACTTTTCATAAACTAAATCTATTTTTTATTTTGTAAGCGACTCGTGTTTTAGTTTTTAATAGTTTACATTAAATACTAAACAAATGTATCCAATATTTAGGCTATCACCACATATATATGATTGCACTGGTCACACATATGTACTATGTTTCAAAGTTATCAACCGCACTTTTTCTTGATGTAAATCAACTCTTCTTGATTTAAATCAACTTTTCTGGATTTAAATAAACTTTTCTTGATTTAAAAATAATTGTATAGCAAGTTAATTTAAATCAAGAAGAAGTGCGGTCGAAAATGCAACTATAGCTTTAGATTATGTTGTTGGTTATTATCAAAACTAGAACATAATAAAGAAAAATATATTCATTTATGTTTTATTTACAAAGATCATTAAATAATCGAAAACTGTATACTTAATAAGTGGAATCATATATTCTGTAGGTGAAATACCATCTATGTAATGATTGGGTCGTTCATGTCTCGAGTAAGTGAGACCATTAGTCTATATTTCAACTAGTGACCACCCTTAAGTATTCTATGTAAGCTTCAAGAAAGTATTTGATTCCGTGAATAGGTGAGCGCTCCGAGTTTGTTCTCGTAGAAATGTGATTCTTGTGAAGATACTGTAGCTAACCTTTTATCTTTAAACTGTCACTGAGAGTTAAGAGTGGAGAACCCCATATAGTTTTTTTTTGGCAAATGCCTATTTTAGATCTCAATAAAAAAGTAATGTAAGTACTGAACATGAAAAATATTAATATTTCAATTATTTTGTGAAATAGTACCTTACCTTACCTAACCAACCTAACACAAATCACAAATAAACCTTGCAATTGAACAACTAAAAATCCCCCTAAATTGATAGTACTTCTATGTTAAAGTTGCTAGATTTGGGATCTAAGGTATACTACTGTAGAGCTGTTTTTTCTAATGATATCTGGGGTGAGGCAGGGTTGTCTTAATCTGTTCCATGTTTGTATGGACTAGGTAATGGGATAGACCAAAGCTGGATCTGAATGCGAACCATCGCTGTGGAAATAAAATATCACTAATCTTTATTTTGCCCCTTGTACAGTAATTCAAGTAATTTAGTAATTGTATAGTGATTGGTAGGAATTGTATTATAGTAATTGTATAGTGATTGGATAAGAATTGTATAGTAATTGTATAGTGATTGGATAGGAATTGTATAGTAATTGTATAGTCAATTTTGATGAAACTGTGAAAGTCTTGGAAACCTTAAGTTCCTCGGATTATTACTAGAATCCAGGATTTTGTGATGTTTTGGTGGAGACATGGAATCCCCTTCGTTGTTTCGAGTGCGAGGCGAAAAAGTTGAGTTTTCTGGTAATCTTGCTCACCTGTTGAGTAATTTTGCTCACCTGTTGAGTAATCTTGCTCACCTGTTGAGTAATCTTGCTCACCTGTTGAGTAATCTTGCTCACCTGTTGAATAATCTTGCTCACCTGTTGAGTAATACGATATGCGGTGATTGAGGATCCGACTCAAAGCTTGGCCTTCTCTGTGAAGAGGTCACTGGCGATAGTATTTGGAGGTGCTGTCCTTACTGAGACCTATATTTGGATGGTCAGAAGGATAAGCAGATTATGGTGTATCATTATAGTCACTTTTTCCAACGATATATAGTTCTCGTGATTCGACGGCGCTAACTGTGACTGTATTAACATGTGAACAGGTACTGGGATGTAGATCCATGGAAGGATCTAAAAGATATACTTGAAGAAGTCTCGTGGGAGAACTAGCACGTCATGGTTGCAAAGAAACTATGGTCCCTGTAAGGACTTTGGTTATGCAGGAATGGTAGCTGCTCACAGGGCTCCGTGAGGATGTCGGCAGAGAGCTACCGTACATACGCGCTATCTCGGTGTAATACCTTATTAATAGACTTTAATCTAAATTTAGTTGATAATCCTTATGATGTATCCTGCTCTAACTATATCATTTAGAATATGTTGTTAGACTGTCTTGTAGTTGTTAGATCTAACGAGTGTGAATTGTATGACTTTTTCGCACGTGTAACTTATTGAAGCCGGCATGGAACGACTAAAGTTTGTTTCCTTTATATAATAACATTTATTTAATAGTGGCTACAAACCCACAACCCCGTAGGACTAAGATGTTACATTTCGCAAACTGATCAACTCCATGAAAAACATATTCCATCCAGCAAAATGTTTGTTCCAAACAACTTATGAACTTGTTGAAGCACGTTCAAAATATTAGAATTAATAGTTTGGTTTTATAGTGAAACTCCTGAGTTATGAAACAGCAAATACTTCATAACTCAGGAGTTGTACTGTATACTTACCCAAAATCATTGCCAGAATATTCGCTCTTGTTGATGCAGGTTCTTCAAGTTTGATTTGCTCAATGAGGTAGAAATTGAAAAGAGCAAAAGTTAATGAAAATCCGACGATGCAAGCTATTTTCATCACCTCAAAAGACTGAAAAATCAAAAATATTAGAACATCATTAGTCGTCTGTCTCGACTCAACATTTCTTGATCTGAGATCAATTTTCTTGATCCGAGATCAACTTATTGTTCGAGCCACAAGAAAAATTGATTCCAGATCAAGAAAATTTAGGTCGATATGACGTCATACTGTATGTTCTGGTTTATTGTCATGAATTTGTTGGTTGTGTAGTTCCGCTCTAGGTATAAAATTGTCAGTTCAGAATATCGCCATTAAAAAATATAAATGAAAAACATTTCAATACAAAGCCTGAGTTTGATTATGACTATAATTCATTATTATTATATTATTATATGATAATTTATGAACAATATAAAAATACTTACATTTTCATAGACAGCCATGTTCAACTGTTGGCGGGGATGTTAGTATACTTTAAAAATGTTTTTTTATATATATATTTTACAAATTTGTTTTGTGTTCTAGAAAAAATGTTAAGGAATTAAGAAGTTACACCACTATAGAAAATAATCTAGAATTGTAGCTTATATCACACACAAACATACAAACATACACAAACATACTTACTATTGCCTAAAAATAGGATCATTCGTATACTGAAAAGTTATTTGAAAATTACAGTTTTAAACAATCACAACATTTGCTTCTTTTTCTTAGTAATTTTAGTAATTTTCTTAGTAATTAAAAGCTAATAACTCTTAGACGACATTAAATATACATACGCATGCACGCACGATCGCATGTAAGCACACACCCATATACATACATACCCACGCTAATAAGGACACACATACAGATCATAACACACACATGCACGCACGTACACTGAGATATCTTTTTGATAATCACACCAAAAATAAAAAAATGTTAACCAGGGTTGCACAGGCACTTCATTTCAAACAAATTTTACACAAAATAACGTAAATATTTTTTGTTATTTATTTGGAAATATTTTGTTTATCTTATCAGAGATTAGTCTTATCGATTATATTCTTGTAATAAAGTTATTAATATCATACGTCAAGATTTTTTTCTTCTGCATAACTCTATTTCAAGAATAATCGCCCAATGTAGGCCTCCTTCTAAGCTTTATGGCGAGACTTTTTTCATTTTTGTCTCCGCCATGAGTGATTGGTGGCATTAATTCACACCACCCAATAAAAGTGGTGGCATTAACTCACACCACCCAATAAAAGTTAGTTTCAATGGTAACTTTATTCATATTAGAGTCTATGGCAACTGTCTGTTGTTTCGTTGAGGGATTAACTTTCTTATATAACGACATATTCAAAGGTTAAACTTGTTTAAATAAGTCGAACTCTTACCGACATATGCTGATTGTTTTTTTTATTGTGCCTAGGCCAAACAAAAATCTCACATACGCCATACAATTAAGAAAATTCGACCAGAAATTTTTTAAATGGCCATTCTAAAAATATGTTTCTCCAATCACGACTTCATTGCATCAATGATTTCAATCATCATAAGATTTGGTGGAAGTTTCCTACATACATGTATATACATCTATGTACATACATACATGTACATAGATGTATGTACATAGATGTACATACATCTATGTACATTTATGTACATGTATGTACATAAATGTACATGTATGTACATAAATGTACAGATATGTATGTACATACATGCACATACATCTGTGTACATGTATTTAAATACATGTACATGTATATATATGTATTAACATACACGTACATACATGTGGAACCGATAATAGAAACCATGGTTGTCCATCCACAACATTGTCTTTCAAATCACAACTTCATGCAACGAAGCTGACGGTTGTCGTGACGTGTCCAACGCATCATTGCCAGATACTTTTATTTTTTAATTGAATTCTGTGATTGCTTGGAACTCAAATGTTTTGAAGCAGGAATAAAATGGATCGAAAAAGTACAAGTGAGGTAAGCTCAATATTGTTTGAATGTGGGTTGCCTCACTTGTGCTATTGTCGATACAAATACAATAGACAATAGCACAAGTGAGGTAAGCTCAACATTGTTTGAATGTGAGCCACCTCACTCAATCCATGTCAAGGGTAATTGGAAAAATAACAACGCGTGTACATAATACCGTCAGTTTTAGAAAAAAACATTTTAAGTTTTAACCCTTTATCCATAGGCGAGACCTAGGTGCTGATGCACAGAGTCATGCCTCTAAACATACAAAAAAAAAACTTTTATCCTATATTACTAATTAAATGACTTTTATAATTTGTTTTGTGGTGAATTATAGTTTAATTTGTTGATAACAAACAAAAGAAAGTAAAATTTTACCATTACTCATGGAAAACAGAAATTAAGGTAATATAATATTGCTATAACGATTTTATTTAAAACTGAGGGTGTTGAGGACGCGTCATTATTTTTCCAATTACCCAAGACAATTTTTATTTAATTTTTTTTTGTAAAACATTAAAACATAACCTGGCAAAGTAAACATATTTCTATTTCACATAGATGGTTAAATAATTTAAAATTATATTCTATTGATTCTCTACTTTTTTGCATTTTTTTATCACACTTATTCACTTTAT
>JARUHE010319542.1:0-11521 GCA_031471125.1 Archaeomysis grebnitzkii | reverse complement strand
ATCCGCATGCAAAAAAATGAATGTGTTTTGATAAAAACTTGCATGTGAAACGTTTTGCATTTGCATTTGAACACAACCAATGATGTACGTTCTAGATTACTCGGGATTAGATAATGATTATTGAATAATTATATAATTTGCCAATTAGTATGCCGGTTACAGAATTATTTTACAAACTCAATAAAAAACTTTTCATTTAGCTTAACGCTTGCAACCTTTTTTCTTTGAGCAATTGTTTTTACTTCTCTTATGTAAATATTCTTGAACAATTCCTATGCTAGTCTATTCTACAACTTATAATTTCGTTCAATAGATAGTTGTTGTTCATTTTATAGCTGTCAATATATTTAAATGGAAGTGAAGGACAAGTTTCTTTTGGAAGGATGAGTACAATCTACTTCTTCCTCATCGCTGTAACAAGCAAATTTGCAACTTTGAGGATGTGTGATACCTTTGAGTCTCCTTCGACCTTCATCTCATTAACCGAGGATGCAAAAAGGCTTTAAGCAGACTAACCAATCCACCAAATCTTTCGTACATAGAAGTCAAATTGTCCTGTTTACTAACAAAATAGTTTCGAACTTTGTTGTAATTCAGAAAGATTTTTATTTCTATTTATTTTTTAATGTTGTTCTCTTCTTTAGAATTGTAGTCATTTACTTAGTTGTTTTATTCAACTATATTACCTTATTGGCCGCATACAAATGTTTGGCCGATTTTAGCTGCATATTAGATAATTTGTAAGATTGAAACATAATTTCTAAGGCTATATTTTAACTTTTGTTATTTTAAATCTGCTTACAATTACTTTGTAGTTAGAACAATCAGTTTAAATTCTAAATCTACTTCCTATCAACGTTAAATGGTTTTATGTTTATTTTTGTTTAAGTTTTTTTTACAAACTGAGAGTATAATGTTTGAAATATATTTTTCAGAATAGGCCTATATGACCCTATATTTTCCACCAGGCTTCTGTTTGGAGTGAAATGGGCAAAGAAATTAGGTACGCTCTTTCTTGCAACAATTCCAAAAAAGAACTGAATTCTGGAACACCAACATCAGGCAGCCAAGGAACGGGCAGAGACACAGATAACGGTCCTGCATACCTGACCGTCAATCCTTATGGATCTACATTCACTGCTGCATCGCCCTACTCCAGCAAAGACCCCATCTCCTGACACATGCCAGTGAGTTCTAAAAATTATTCAAACTCTTTGTAGGTCTGTCATAAAAACGATTTTGATGTTTCACAGTCTTGGTTAAAGTGGTTGACGCAGTTATAATTAGATCGAATTTGCTCTTTTCTGTCAAAAATAACTTTATTTGGGCGCTGTTTCCTGTTTTTTTTGTCAATTTACGTCATTTGACAGAACTATTTGTTACTATTCTGGCTTTAACCATATCAAATGAAGGAGCTTAAGTTATAGATGAAAAAATTTAGAGAAACCAGAGGAGGACGGTAGTTTCAACCTCATCAATCTGTCTTTCAAATAACGATATGTAGCAGCCACCTGTACATTAATAAAATCAGAATATTTTTCTTTTATAGTGATTCCAACATACAAAACATTTCGACTAATTAACTTGCATTTTTACATACAGTAATATCATTTTAACACGTTTATGAAATTCCACATTAGACTTTTTATAGAAAACCTCAATCTATAAATGAACATATCATTCCCGTAGAATAAACGTATCCTATTCTCCGTTCTTGAAAAAAAAATAATGTTTAGTTTACATGAAAATTGACCATTTCCATCGCGGGTTTTGCGGCAATTGTATAAAACAGGACTACTTCAACGATTTTTTTTCTTTATTTATTTCTTTATTTTTCTTTCTTTATATCTAAAATGTATTAGTTAACAAATTAAAAGTTTTTTTAATATATAGCACTGGAGGAATCAAGACTATTCGTCATTATTTATTGATAAACTATACAGTATTTAATAATATTTTGAATTATGTGTATATTTACATTGTCTAAACATATATATTTGCCATTATGATTGTTAAATATTGGAATTATAGGTTGTCCAAATTTCAAATGTTTGCCAAATATTTTTCAGGATCTTCCTCCATATAATGTAGAGAAGATGTCATCAGATGCTGTACATCACTCATGTTCGATGGAGCAGCTTTATGCAGGAGTTGGTCCTCATCAAAACAGGTCGATTGCTGGAAGTGACATCACAGAAAGAAGTGGACTACAATCCCCGGATCTTCCTTTTCAGCTGATTTCGACTGTATGACAGTAGGAAACCATAGGGTGCCAAAACTTGCCAACAACACATAAAAACATGTTTGATGCCAAAGACAACTTGAACAAACATATATTTAGAGAAAAAAGTTTCTCTGATTTATGCCGGACAGAAGAGCACAAATCTTTGAAAACTCAAAACATTCTAAAAATGGACACATTGCATATTCCTTTGAAAGATATCAATATCAAAGTTGATGGAAATGAAGGTCCAACAAGGGCATCTCAACAGACACAATTCAACATAAATACAAACAACCAACCTCATCTAAATTTTGGCAGACCCTATGGTAAAATTGTAAATAAAAACGACTTTGTAAAACATTCTTCCAAAAATGACAACAAACAATTATTTCGATTATCAGATCATAGTCCTTCATCTTTAGATTCTTTTTCACAACTATCAGATTCTTTGTCAAAATATCCGATGCATCAAAGTCCATTGACATCCAAAAGTAGTAGTCAAAATGACATCTACAATCAACTGCAGAATCTAAATGGCAGTAAGACTTCAACACATCAAACTTTAAGAAATTCCTTAAGTCAAAGTACAATTGATGACCATGGTCTTCATTGTAGTAAACACACCTTTGTGCAAAATCATCAAAAATATGAAGAATTTCTGAAATCATTGATTCAAAACAGTCAGGAGATTCCTGCAAGTTCGTACATTCAGAGTGGAAGTATTTTGAGCAAAATTCCCCCAAAAGTACATTTGACGATGGTAAGGAAAAGAAGTCAATCGCAACCAAAGTCTGATCCGCAGAAACATTCTGAATGCTGATAATAGTAAAATATTCACAAATTTTCTATTGAATTCATTTTACAACTTCAAAAACCTATTTTGATAAAAAAATATAATGACAAGTCCATTGATATTTAAAATTTGATTGATACAAGTTTATACTGTTTCATAATTTTTTAAAGAAAATTTGTGTAGTGTTATGAAATTATGTAAGTAATAATTGTGAATATTTTGAAGTGATTACAAGCTTAAACTTATAACTTAAGTGTTTAATAAGTGTTGATAAAACTGTTATTTGTTAGTTATATCATTAATGTTTTCAAATAAGTTATCAGAAGAACTATGTGACGTTTTTGTTTGAAAATTTGGCAGTCAAATTAAATAAACTGTATTTTAAGTATTTTTATATTTGCTCTCACCATCTTACATTCAAACAATAAATCTAGGAGCAGCCAACAAAATTTGTGTTCATATTAAAAAGATTACTTTTTTTCCACAAACTGGTCTAAATTTAATGCAAGTTAACCACATTGAACACATTTTCGCAAGAAGGCATTAACGATTTTACAATCTATGAAGGACAAACCAAGCCATAATGTCAAAAAGTAGAATGAATGTTCAAATGCACAATTAAAGTACTAACTTATTTAAATATGATATCAAATCTAAAGTGTACCCATCGACACACATCTTCAAATAATTTTGTTCTAATGTAAGAAAAACATATTTTGAAATTATATAATTTATTTATTTATAAGTAAAAATTGGTAATAGTTTATTAAGGGCTCTAATCATCTGTGTTGTTAGCATTTAGATATCATTTGATAAATTATATACATTAATATTTTTATATTAGCTAATGTTATACTTAACTATTTTGTTATGCATATATGATTTGATTATATTAATGCAATTGTGAATAATTCTACAAGGCAAGATATTGTTTTGATATGATTCGCAGTTTTAATATTTCACTTTCCATCAATGTCATACTTAAAGATAAATATTTTCCAAATGAATTCATTAACATTTAATGTGCTCAATTGACATTATACTTGAATCATGTTTATAAATAATGATAACGTAGATTTTAAACTTTTATACTTGAAAAATAATTATTAACATTTATAAACAATGAAATAGTAATGTGCAGATTGTTTAAGTTATTTTGAATCAAACCTCGAATGTAATTAGTTAAATGTACATAAATAGAATAAATGTCGTAACTGTTTAAATGTAAAAACTGGTAAACATAATGTAGATATGTTGCTTTCTCCATTCGAAACATTTACTTGCTGCACTATAACTCAAGAAGAAAGGTCCTTTTATTGAATAATACATCAATGAACAAATTACTAATATTTCCACTGTATTTTAAAGTTGATTGAACAATTGCCGACCTCCTAAACTTAACTCTATGCAGTTGGATTATAATACATTGCAATTACAAACACGGTCGGTGACTGTGCAATTACATACACCAAAAAAACTTAGTTAATGGGACTGTTATTTCTTGAGTGATAGTACATCACTGTACAGGACAAAATCTTCATCCGAGGCCACTTGCTCGACAATCAAGTTCTTAGCAACAGTGGGTGATGAAGGCAATTTTGTCTTACACTTGGAGCCACATTCCTTGTAGTACACTTGGAGCTAATTCTTTGTAGTACACTTGGAGCCACATTCCTTGTAGTACTGCTGTGAATGTTTACAATAATTATTATTTTCCTTAATTTAACATGAATGTGCAGCCAAAAAATTGGTTTTAAAGACAAGGTACCATTGACTCGGAAGGAAATTATCTTCAACTAATTTATTGGTTGCTATATTGTAAGAAAATATAAATAAGCAATAATTTATTTATTGGTTGTTGTATTGTATGAAAATATAAAAACACGCAATTCTAATTTATAGAGCTGTACCTAAAATAAAATTTAGATGGGACTTCCTTTTTTAAGTAAGGTACCTTGTCGATCATTCCAAGAAACAATATCAACCAAATAGTTAAGCTCAAATTTTATGAAATGCTTGATGTCAAATTAAGTGGATTTTATTAGCATAAGAATAACATCAGAATTTATGGTTTATAACAAAAGTTTCATGTTTTAATAGTTTATGAATAAAACTGTAGTTATGTAAATTTACAACAAAAAAATCAGAAAAATAATTTCTATGATAAAAATTTAATATTGTTTTATGGTAATTTTTTTTTCCTTCAATCAATCATCATGGATATATGAATGTAGTAACTGGCTTATATTTAGACCTTGGCTTCACACATTTCTGTGATTTGTGTTTTCTTCTAAAGTGAGAAAGAAACTAGCCACAGTTAGTTTAAAAAAATGGTCCTTAACTTAGTTTTGAAGAAAAATCTTTTGGCTAAGACTCCCTAAATGTATTGTTAATCGAGAGGGAGTAATAAACTTTAGTTGATCAAATTTTGTTCTAACTCTCAAAAAATTCATTTGTAGGACCCCGATTATAATGGAAATGTAACGTCTGCCTTTGCTGCGCTTTTAGCTTTCTCGGCAAATTATTTTATTTTAATGACGAAATTATCAACAGAAAAAAATGGAAGGAACTTGCCTCAATGGAATACATGTCTTGTATGTACCATCAAAGTCATTTGAATTGAAGTTCAACACCTGAAATAAAAGGTTTATCAATGACAATATTATTAGGAAATTGAATGTAGCACAGCAGCTGTATTCTTTAAAACATCCTATGCTAAGCTTACCCAGGATTAGAGGAAGCACCATATGTCAACTTAATATCTGTAGGGTACACAACACTTGAGCTATATAGTACTATTAATGATGGCAAGTGTGGCAGAGATCGATTTAGTTCATTTAGACAATAGATGAAAGCCTGGATGTTATTATTAGTATAAATATGAATTTAAACAGCCTAGTTTGCACAATTTTAAAAACCTGAGGGGAACGTGTCTATTTTAGTGGTGAATAAGATATCTAATTAGTTACTGATAAATAATATGTTTAGTTAGCTTAACCAATTTTTCATATGGGTCACTATAATGACCATGATAAAATACTGTTTCTGTGCTATATTACAGATTTCAAGAAAATATCAGTTACACAAATGCATAATGGTAATTACAGTGCATCATGGGAAATAGCCCTATTGCATATTGACCACTATAGTCAGTGCATCATATTTCAATAACCATTTATATTTTTTAAAATAATGTTGTAATGTTATTCACCCTAAAAGGCTACATGATTGTAGCTACCAGGATGTAATTTTATCAAATTTTGGCTTCATGAAGAAGGTAAATTTTTGCCAGTTTTTCATGCAAAAAATATGAGAATTTCCAACAACTTTTGAGTTTGAAAAAACAATAAAAAATTAAAACAGAAAAAAAAATGAGTTTTTACACCTGCTGGCCTCTAATTTTAGACACGAGACACTAATGGGCACCAGCTGCTGTGCCAAGACTTAGTGGGAAAAGTTTTATTTGAAAACTTATTTTTGTAAAATTCTTTTTTTTACAAGAAAAAATATACAAAGAAAATTAATTAACCAACAAAACACTTTTGGTGTTATACTGAGCAGCCATTACTTGCATTATATTCTAACAGAATAAATAAATGGATCCAAGCATGTTTGTATGAGAGTCAACATAATGGAGGGAAAATTATGAGACAGCAAAACAAATCACATTATTATAAATTTAGACATCTAAAGTTTTGAAAAGATGAATTTCAAACAAATTTTTCTGGTAAACTATGCTACAGAATAAATTGAATAAGACAAATTTTTTTGTAAAAAGGAAATAAAGCCAAATTACCATTTATTAAAGTAGCTAGAAATTTAAACTCACCTTTTAATTTCGATATTTTTCATCCAAAAGAGGTAATAATCTATTTGTGAAGAGGTGACATGATAAACAAAAAACATGACTTATTTTCATTTCTTCTTGTTCATTATTCAATATAACATTTTGACTGTTTCATTCATTGGGTAAATCCATAAAGAAATTTCACAACTTGTCTGTATGGAAAGCTTCAATGTTTTCCCAAAGAGTTTTCTATTTGCCAGTTGTTCAAAACTCAATAAACTATTGTATCTCTTAAACTTTTAGATATTTAAATTTAAATAAAAAACTTATGAAATTTCTATATAATTTGCTTTACTATTAGCATAGTTTTGTTTTGTCAAACAAACAAACAACAGAACTTCAATACAAAGAATATATTGGGAGTTCTATACAGAGACATCAATAAAGTAAAATTATGTTCATTTGTCGTCCTTTTTATACAAAACAATTTTTGCGGCATCTCCAAAAAGTTTAATTTTTTTTGCATGAGGAAGTGTTTTTGAATTATCATTATTTTTAAAACATTCTGTAACTGGTTTTCTTCGTTTATTTTTGACATTGAAGGACAAGGCAATTTGCGCAGTTGAATCTCGAGTACTTTCCTCATTTACAATCGATTCACTTTCTGTTGATTCTATGTCATTTAGTCGAAGGTCTTGGTTATATAGATGTTGCTGGCAATGGTCCTGTGGAACCATGTCCTTCAGCCGATTTTTCTTGGCAAACTTGTTTTCCCGGCAAGACTTACTAGGGCGGTTCATGTCAAAATTTAGGACGGACTTTTTTCTCTCCATTAATTTCTCTCTCAATTCATCGATAGTTTCGTACTCTGGACAATAACATACATGTAACACCTGCCCATAATATGATAGTCCATCCAACCTCTTTTTGGCAAACTTTGCATTCCTCAAAAATTTGTATTTGACAAGAAATGCGGAGACAAATTTTTCGCACGGATAATCCTTCAGACATCTCACTTCCTCCAGCACTCCGTACTTTTGACACAGAACTGTGAATTCGTTTTGAATGTTTATATCAGAAACCCCAACAACCATCAAGTATTTTGACTCGTCGTTGATTGTATAGGCCTTCACGGAAGTTAATTTACGTCCCTGGCGATATCTTGGTCTTGTCAGGCAAAATTCTTCTTGTTTATGGTGAGGTTGGACCAGAGCTTCATTGTCATCTGAACTCATGATTATATTTCCAAGATTTTCTCTGCAATATCAATTTTTATAAATGAAAATTAAATTTTTTTAAACAACTTACATTTGCAGACATGAATAATTAAATTTGATTTCCACCTAATTTGATTATACCAAATTTACCAAAATCTCGTGGTAAGTAAATCATTGCAAAAATCTCAATAAATAAGCTAACCTAACTTAACCTAAAAATTTTAAGTCTAAGTCATATAGGCTAGTTCATTTAGTCTATACCAGAGGTCCTCAAACTTTTTTGCGAGTTGACCCTTTATGGAATCGTTGCCTTCTTATTGAACCACAGTTATTCATTCTAAAACAAGCAGGAGTAAATGCTACACATTAAAAGATGAGTTAATATATTCAAAAAATATATAAAATTGTTTAATTGTTGAATACAATTCTATAATTTAGTTTTAATTTTTTATATTCTGTTGGAACTTTTATTTCACATAAACTTTTCTTTAAGCTTTCAAACAAAAATCTAAGTTACCCATGAAACTCCTGAAAAATTTTCAGAAGTCCTAAACACCTAAAATAGGTTTTAAGAAAACTAAATTTTATACAAAAGGTCCTTAAGGTATTGCATCTTAAATTGTCAGTTCTTTTATTGGTTTTAATAAACTATTCTCTAAATCTTCAAATAAAAATCTTGGTTAGCCATGAATTTAATGATATAGTAATTGCCAAGTTGATAAGCTCCTATAATATCTATTATACAAAGAAACTAAAATTTTAGGAAAAAAACCCTTAAATCAAATCTTCAGTTCTTTCCTTTTTTTAAATAATTTTTTTGCTAAACCTTCAAATTATAATCTTGGTTAACCATGAATTTAATGATGTAATTTCAGAGCTCATAAACATTAATTCAAGATATATACATTTTAGGAAAAAAGTCCTTAGGCATTTCACCTTAAGTCTCCAGTTCTTCTAATTTGTTTCAAATAACTTTTTGCTAAAGATAAATAAAACTCTGTTAACCATGAATTTAATGATAAAATGTCAGAGTTCAAAAATATCCTCATGTATACAAAGTACCTTGGAATAAATAAAATTTTTGATATAATAGAGCATCCAACAACCAGAGGAAACAAATGGTTTGAGTAAAAGGCAAAAACCTAAATGACCGATTAATTGAACTAGTTGTGTCCAAACCACCAAGCGGATTAAATGTCGAGCGATTATTCATTTTTTAAAGTGCAACACAAATGTAAAATTTAAAAAATGGATTTCTTTTAAACTATTAAATTGTATTTATACATACATATTTATTGTTCAATTCTGAAAATTTGAAGGAAAAATATTAAAAAATAAGTTATTTCTCCTCATTTAAACCTAAAATAACATAAAATCTGAAATTATCTAAAAAGAATTCTATTGCCTTTGATTGTAAGCATATTGATTGTTCAGTTCTGAAAATTTGATGCAAAAATATTAAAAAAAAATAATCAAGTTATTAGGAAATAAAAACTTGAACCTTTTATTGAATGTGAAACATTTTACAAGTTATTTTTCCTCATTTTAGACTTGAATAACAAAAAAAACAGAAATTATCTAAAAATAATTCTATTGCATTATATTGTAAGCATATGGATTGTTCAGTTCTGAAAATTTGATACAAAAATATTAAAAACAAACAAGTTATCAAGAAAATAAAAACTTGAACCTTTTGTTGAATGTCCGGACTACAAAGACGAGGACCACAAAACCAACACGCACGTTCTCTGGAACACAACAGCTGGACTCGCAAACAAACACCCAACCAGTCAATCACCTTCAACAACACAACAGCTATAACCAACCAACAGAAAGCAGCATAACCCACAAAACCCACTTAAACAACAGGAAAATAGACAGACACACAAAGAAACTCATCCCAACACCCATACTCATCACCTCCACACAAACCAAACTAGCAATAAAACTGGGAAAAAACAACTCCACAGGCCCAAAACAACATAAACATACGACACCTCAAACACCTTGGAAACACTGCAATAGAAACACTCACCAAAATATACAATGCTTCCATAAACACCAACACCATTCACAAGATCTGGAAAACTGCCAAAACTATCCCCATACCCAAACCAAACAAAGACCTCTCCGTAGGCACCTCCTACAGACCCATCTTCCTCTTTTACCAAAACCTTAGAAAAAAATCATTCTCCCCTACATAACCTCAAACATAAACCTTCCTCCCCACCAACATGGCTTCCGACAACAACATTCAACCACCACAGCACTAAACAAGAAAAACAACATTATAACAATAGGATTTAACAAAAAAGACCCCCCACACACACCATAGCAATAGCCTTAGACATGTCACAGTACAACTATACAACCTTATATCTAAAATGCACAACACCACCATACCAAACACCATTCTCAAATTCACATCAAACTACATTAAAGGCAGACAACAATATACACAATACAACAATCAAAACTCCCCACACAGAAACATAAAAACTGGTGTACTAGAAGGGGGGGTCCTGTCACCCACACTCTTCAACATCTACATGGTAGACCTATCCGACCCTCCACAAAATATTAACACCATCACCTATGCAGACGACATAGCCATTCTCTCCGCCCACATAAACCCCCTCACAGCCGAAAACCAAACCTTACCATATCTACAGCAGATACACAACTGGACACAGTCAATGCAAAAAATTTGGATGTAATAGGGCATTCATCAACCAGAGGTAACAAATGGTTTCAGTAAAAGACAAAAACCTAGATTACAAATTAATTGAACTTATAAAACTAGAAGTATAACAGGTCACACACCAAAGCTCATCTAAATAAGAAATAACCAGTAACTTATGAATTATTATTTAGCATGGTGAAGGTGAAGATCGTTTATATATAGTAGACAATGTATGACAATGGTTGGAATTTTTGTCTTGCTTCCAGCAACAATAGATGCCATTGAAACATTTTATTCTTCCACTTCAGTAAATATAAACAATAGCCACTATAGGAACTCACCAAACACAACCTAAATTCTCAGGTATTTAAAACAGTTAAACAAAATGAAGTTATTTCAATAAATTCAAGTTTTACAGAAAATTCTATTTGAGATAGATCATTCATAATGCATTTATTGAATAATTATTGCTATAGTTCTCGTTGCCTGCAGTATGAAAACTTCTGAATGAAATGCATTTAAAGGTTCTAGAAAACTACTCTATAACTCTGGCACTTTCGATTGATGACCATATGTTCATATTTTTATTAATGTAACATAAGTAATAGCCAAAATAAGTCGATTGTCAAAGAATTATGCACATCCAACTGACAGGCATACCAACCATCAGATGACATCACATTTTCAAACAAGACAAAAGACCAATATTTAAACAAAGTTTGGCATTAACGTGACCCACCAAACAAAACCGAACCTGACTTTGCTCCTCAAATAGTTTTCGGTGGCAAAAAAACACCTATTAGCCTAACCTACATTT
>JARUHE010319531.1:0-11521 GCA_031471125.1 Archaeomysis grebnitzkii | reverse complement strand
AAGCTCCATATATCATGCACATCCTTAGGCACACATAATTTTAATGGTAACAATAATAGTATGAAGAGTATACATTAATTGGATCTATAATAGCACAAGTGAGGTAGGCTCTATGTTATTTGTATGTGGGCTACCTCACTTGTGCTATTGTTAATCCTAATAATACATTGAATAATACCCGCCTTTATTGTTATAATGTTGTGTGCATGGATTGCATAGGTAAAAGACAATTGAATTCGTCCCTTAATTGTGGTTGAATTCTCTGCTTGTTCGTCATTCGCTCCATTGTTTCTTGTTCAGTCGTTCGTCCTTTGATAACGACTCGATAAGATTTTCAATGTTGATAACGCGCCTAGCCAGCTCTTGTAGCGTCTGATTCAACAACCGTTTAACTATACAGTTGTCTCATTTTATAATTGTAAAATATCAAATTTTATAATTGTAAAACCATCTAATTTTACAATTTTAAAACCATCTAATTTTACAATTGTAAAATCATCCAATTTTAAAATTATAAAACGATCCCATTTTACAATTATAAAATCATCTAATTTTAAAATTATAAAACCATCCAATTTTACAATTATAAAACCATCCAATTTTACAATTATAAAATCATCTAATTTTACAATTGTAAAATCATCCAATTTTACAATTATAAAATCATCTAATTTTAAAATTATAAAACCATCCAATTTTACAATTATAAAATCATCTAATTTTAAAATTATAAAACCATCCCATTTTGAAATTATAAAATCATCTAATTTTACAGTTATAAAACCATCCAATTTTACAATTATAAAAGCATCTAATTTTAAAATTATAAAAGCATCTAATTTTAAAATTATAAAACCATCCAATTTTACAATTATAAAACCATCCAACTTTACAATTATAAAACCATCCAATTTTACAATTGTAAAAACCATCTAGTTTTACAATTTTAAAAACCATCTAATTTTAAAATCATCGAATTTTTATATTTGTAAAGACATATAATTTTACAATTGTAAAATCATCTAATTTTAAAATTATAAAATCATCCAACTTTACAATTATAAAACCATCCCATTTTACAATTATAAAACCATCCAATTTTACAATTGTAAAACCATCTAATTTTACTATTGTAAAATCATCGATATTTTACATTTGTAAAATCATATAATTTTACAATTGTAAAACCATCCAATTTTACAGTTATAAAATCATCTAATTTTACAATTATAAAACCATCCAATTTTACAATTATAAAATCATCTAATTTTACAATTATAAAATCATCTAATTTTACAATTATAAAATCATCTAATTTTACAATTATAAAACCATCTAATTTTACAATTATAAAATCATATAATTTTACAATTATAAAATCATCTAATTTTAAAATTATAAAACCATCCAATTTTACAATTGTAAAAACCATCTAATTTTACAATTTTAAAATCATCGAATTTTTACATTTGTAAAGACATATAATTTTACAATTGTAAAACAATCTAATTTTACAGTTGGAAAATTATCTAATTTACATTTATAAAACCATCGAATTTTGAAATTGTGTAATATTATAATTTTACAATTGTAAAACAACCTCATTTTACAGTTGTAACAACATCGAATTTTGTAATTGTAAAACCATCGAATTTTAAAATTTAGAAATCATCTTTCTTACTGTTTATTTTTGCAATTGCACAATCCTTCAATGGTAAACCTTTACCGTCGCTCTAAGTTCTCCTATTCACTTTTTCTGTGTTAACTGATGGCCATTTAATTTGATAAATCTATTCGCTAACTTACCGCGATTTACATTGTTTGGTCAAAATATTTACACAACATTACAGTTACATCGCCGTAGTAAAAAGTTCAGTTTATGCAAATAAAAATTCACAAAGGGCTGCTTTCAATAAATAAATAAATAAATCGATCAATCAATCAATAAATAAATCAATACAACAAATAATAATAAATGAATGAATTGGATAGAATTGAATGGTGAAAGTAGAGGAAAACGAAAAAAAGTGTGGTAGGAAATATCGGAAGAAAATAAAAAAGAATAATTAAGATCTTGAATATTTGGGTCTAAACTGGCGGCAGCAAAGGCCCTCTAAGTCAAGAAAGAACCGATACAGTCTTAACCTCTTAACGGACTAACCCAATGTATCTTGATAAAGTTTCTAACAAATTCAGACTTACCACGATATATCTCGTGCAGAAGTTAAATGTGAATTTATGACTAATACGAAATAGCTCGTGTTTCAAATTGTGTTAAGGTGTTTTTTGCTCTCCCTCTCATTTTTTTTCATAAAATTAATCGTTATTTTTGAGTTTAAATGAACTTTTATAGGATCTAAACATCTGATATTTTCGATTAACTTTTATAAGATCTAAACATCTTACATTTTCACTCAATTAAATCCAATTTGGCACAGTATACACAAAATTGGTCTTTAAGAGGTGTTAAGTTCTCACACAGATTTAGGAACCGTAATGATGTCTGATGGCAGAAAAGGATTAATGTTCCTGCTTCTCTTCCTAATTTTTTGGCCCGTTCTGATATATGGATCGACAATAGCACAAGTGAGGTAAGTCATGTGCTACTTGAATGTGGGTTACTTCACTTATACTATTGTCGATCCATTATATTATTATATTAATGTTGTCTGCAAAAAATATTGAAAATGTTTTATGTAATATGGTTTTAATATTTAAATTTTGATATCTTGTGTTTATTTTTATATAATATAATTGTAGTTCTTTCATTTTACGTGCATCTCTTATTTTTTATCTCTATTTAATTTATACTTATTTATATAAGTATTTTCTCTTATTTATAATTTTTTTTTGTCTTAAGAGATAATAACTTTTAAGTCTCCTTATCGGGTGAACAAAACTTATGTTAGGTATGTCGTATATTCGTGATGTTAGGTATGTCCATTTTATTAGGTATGATCTTCTAAATATCGGTCAATGGAATAAATGCATTAAAATAATTTTCTTTAATTCCAAATGTATTAAAAAAAACTTGGTCCAGTGAAAGTATTGTGATTTATGTAGTGTCTAGGTTTAGGTTAGGTAGACTCCTTTGTTCTTCTTTGCTTTTCAGTCTGTTTTCCCTGTTTGAAAAACATTTTTAAGTTTTTTGTTCATTTTAGTAGTTTTCGTTCCTTGAGTTATTTTCTTGCATTTTTAGTGTTATATGCTAATGTTAATATAGAATTCTAAAAATATTTTAGTAAAAGGATACTAAATCATTTCAATAGTTACTAAAAATTACCAATTTCTATTTAGTTACTAAAAAAATACTGAAAGTTGCCAGAAAATTGCCGGTTGTGATGATTCTGGCGATAATGATATGCAACATTTTGGTACTTTTCGTTCAAGTTTTCTCCCATCAACCCCGCACTAATAATCCTAATCAAGAACACGGTCGTGTGTTTTATTGGCCCAATAGATAACGATTCTCAACGCTGATTGGCCAGCGCGATAAGACAAAAAGCAGGTGATTGGTCCTATTGGTTATCTTCCGATGCAGAAGCCCAGCCAAACCCAAAGATATAAATGGGACCCATGCGCCAGAATTCCCATAGTTGATTATACACTTAGGTTCCTCGCATTGTCTGTTGGTTGGGTCTCTTCTTCCTACACCGGCAGGCGTGTCAAGGCTCGTGGTCTGCCAAAGAAACCTTGGGACACGGTCTGCCAAGGGAACCGTGGCTTGTGGTCTGTCAAGGGATCCGTGGGATGCGGTTTTCCAAGGCACAGTGATATAAAAGTCATTTTGGCTGCATCCTCACAAAATTCAAATTTTGCCAAACTAGTTTCTTGATGAAAGGTTTAATTAAAAATTCTTCCCAATTTAAAAAAACAACATTTTAATGAAGTGTTTAATATTTCATTAAAAACTGATTTATAAGAACATTCTTCCAAGTTTTTGTTTTGTGAGGATGTAGCGAAAATGTTGGATTTATTATTCTGCCAAACCACGATACCAGAACACCAACCCGATTTATTTGGATTTTTGGATCGCCACGACTTTTCTGTCAGATGTACATCTCACAATAGGCGTGGTCGCTTCCCCGGCCAGCTGGAATTGGAGATGCTCGACATTTCTTTCTTGCCAGATCTCACTCTTCCAGCTTGCCGAGGGCGACCCTATCGACCGTCCTCTGCGAAGTCATCGGCGTTCTTATTGAAATTGGCGGAATTTTAGTGATTTTTTTGTTAGTGAAGGATTTTAATTTGGGAGTTTTAGCGGGAAAAATATTTACCGCGTTTTTGTTCAGTTTTGTGAAGTAACTTTATTGTGATTGATCATTTTAGTTTACGTTTAGGATCATTTGCGTTGTAATTAGTTCATATTTTAGACATCATTTATGTTGAACTTTATATAATGTGATTAATCAAATTAGGCTAGGTTTATTATTTAGCACTAACTTGCAATTAGTAAATTTATTTTAGGTATATTATTTAGGTTTACCTTTAATTTTTCATGATTAATAAACAAAAGTCATTTAGCAACGAGTTGTAGTTTCTATTACATATACTAATCTGTTTTATAATATTTTATATATATAAGTATTAGAATATATTATGTATATATTTTTGAAGCTATACAAAGGTAGCCTAGTTATACAATTTCTTAAAATTGTTTTAAAAATAGTTTTTGTCACAGTGTTCGATTTTAAATAAATTTTGGTCATATTCTTATTTTTGTTTGTATACAATGTCATTCTATTTATACATTTCGTATATTCATAAAGTATATTCATTTTTTTATTTTAATATTTTTTTCATTTATTATTCCATACATTATTGAAAATTGTATTTTATTTATTGTGTACAACGTACTTAAGATTTATATTTCTAATTATTTCAACAGTCAAGTTTAGGGAAACATTTCAAAATTTTACACTTTTTATTATATATATTAATTTGTTTGCTACTATTTTATTTTGTTATTTTGTTTTTGTTATTAAATTATTATTATTATTGCTGGTAGTAGCTTAGTCTAAGAATAATTTAGCAATATCAAACATGTTGTTGCTCTTTGTAATTATTAAATCTAATGTTCTTTTTATGATTTTTATTAGACACTGTATTAAATATAGAGTGATGCTTAAAGTATTTTTAAATTCTTTCTCATTTTATCTAGGACATGTAGGCTAAGAACTTCGAATTTAAGGAAAGCTATATTAGGGTTAGTAAATATGTATAAAGTAGGGTAAAAATTGTACAATTTGGGGAATCATTATATAATTTTTAGGCACATCTTAAACTATAATAGTCAAACCAATATAGTATGATACTTTTTCATTTTTAAAAATGATTGTGTTGGTTACTGAAAATAACAAAGAGAACGTTCAATAAAAATGGGGCAATGAAGTAGAACTTTTGAAACAACGTAATAGTACTTTTGATCGACGTAATTGTACTTTCTAGTACTTTTTGAAGGTAGTTTGGACCAGGTGGAGGTTTGGTCTCTTCGCTTTTTGTTCAATAGTGAGATTCAACTCCTCCAACTTACTCCTGATACCTTAATAATCGACTAAAACAACAAACCAAAGAAGAAGAAAAAGGAAGCGCGCCATTTTTGGATGCCATATTGGAATTTTTGTCTAAACGTGATTTTTATAACTTTTAATTATTTACAATAAATGTTTTTTAATTTTACCAAGTTTTGTAAAAAATATAATAATTTGTATTAATAAATTCGTGTTTTGTCATATTAGTAGACTTTAATTTTCCTTTATATAGGCTTAGTGAAGAAATGGTTTCTTTTTTTGTGATTTTTTTAAGTTTTTATAATTTTTTAAATTGGTTTCACTTAGTTTTAAATACTAATCAATTTTTTATTGGTTTTTCAATATTTCGGAATATTTATTTGTATTGTTATGTTTCCTCTTAGATGTTTTTTTTCTTAAATCAACTATATATTTTTTTTATTTCTTTTTTTAATAATACATTCACGCAGGTTGCTGAGATTCAGCATACCTTAGTCGATGGACAAAATATCCCTAATTTAACATATATGTTTCATTAATAAAAAATGGAAATAACCGTTATGTTTTTTAAATGGATAGAACAAGATTTCTTTTATAGAAAAAGACAAGAAACTATCCAAAAATGTATATTTAAGTTTAGTGAAAACCTTTTTGAAGTTAAGATATTTTGTCAATCCGTTAATTTAGGCTGAAAACCAGCATCTTGTATTCACGAACAAGTAAAACAGTTTAACCTCAAATAAAAACAATAGGCCTATGGTTATGCTATGTATTCGAATTCCTTCGAATCTTGGTAGCGCTTGGCATTGACACATTCATTTGTATAATAAATCAATCCTGCTATCTTGGTAAAACACCATTACCATCTTGAATATCCCTGTTTATTTTGCATTGATGTTATATCATAAGAACCAGTTAAGTTGAACATTCATTTGTAGAAAAATATGGATATGCCAAACGTTTATATCTTCTGTTTCTTCGGCTATGGTTCTGATTCCAATGGTAACAGTTTAATTAATATAATGTTCATTGAATGTGGTTGAATGATTTTAAAAAAATTAACTGATTTTTTCATAAAAAAAATGACCAAAACTTTTTTTTAAATTGACTGAACTTTTTGAATAATTGTATGAACTTTTTTGAATAATTTAATGAAACTTTTTGAAAAAATTGATGCACGTTTTGAAAAATAATTGACTAAAACTTTTTGAAAAAAAGACAATCTTTTTGAAAAAATTGATTGAACCTTTCTGAAAAAATAACTAAACTTTCTGAAAACATTGACTAATGACTGCAATGTTTTTTAAAAAATGAAGATAACTTTTTGAAAAAAATCGAATGACTATTTTTTTAAATAATTGGCTGAAAAGTTTTAAAGAAATTGGAATAAAACTTTTTGAAAAAATTAACTGAACCTTTTTGATAAATGAATAAAACTTTCTGAAAACATTGTCTAATGACTGCAATGTTTTTAAAAAAGATGAAAGCAGGTTTTCGAAAAAATAAATGAATATTTTCTATTGACTGAAACTTTTAAAATAAATTTGAATGAAACTTTTTGAAAACAAATGTATGAAACTTTTCGAAAACATCGAAACATATTTGAGAAAAATGAATGAAACTTTTTGAAAACATTGAGTGAAACTTTTTGAAAAACATTGAGTCTATAATGACTGAGGAAATTCTTAATATGAAGAACAGTTGAGCAACATCTTACAGCATCTTACAAAATCTTACATAATCTTACATATTTTTCTAAGTAGAAATATTTGTTTTTCTGCTGAGGCTAACAAAATATTGAAAATTTTGATTATTTCAATACAAAGTTTATTTCAAAACAATCTTGATTTGAATAATTGTAAATAACTATTGAAAGTAATTATAAGAAGATTTTAGTAGGCTTCATATATAATTCTAATATTTCATATAAAATATACCTTTTGGAGTAGACTTGAAATGGTTATGAATTTCTTAACTAAATTTACCTTTCATCTTTGTAAAATTTTTAGAAAAAAAAAAAATATGTATGTATGAAACACTTCTTCTCTCATATTATTATTTTTTGGTTGAAAATGTATAAGTTTAGCCTAATTGATGCATGTAGTGCATCAACAATTTTACCTTTCAATTTGATTAACAATAATATGAAAGTATAATCTACATTCTACAATATTGTAAGAACGGGCATAATTTGAGTTAATTTGTAGTTTTGTGTTGCACAAACATAAATTCGTTGTACTTTTTCATATCTTATCTTTTTTGATAACACCCTCATCTGTTTGTTATCTCACCCTCATTTGTTCGTTGTTTCACTCTAAATAATAATAATAAATAAATATATAATTCATTGTTTCGCTCTCAAAGATTTGTTGTCAATCTTGATTTTTCATTTTCTCCCCGTATTTTTTTCTTCATTGTCTCATTCCGAATTCTTTGTTGCTCATTCTAAATTATTCATTATGTCACTCTTAATTCTTCCATGCCTCACCTTTATTTAAAAAGTTTTCACCCTTTACTATATAAGTGTAAATGAAAATATTATAACTTCGTTTTTCTCTTTGTTATGTCACTCAATTATTTGTTACCCCACTCTTAATTTTTCATTAATTCACTCGAAAGTTTTCGTTATTTCACTCTCAATTATTCATTGTTTCCCTCTCAATTATTCATTCTCACTCTCAATTCTTCGTTGTCTCGCTCTCAACTCTTTGTGTTATCATTTTGATTTCTTTGTGTTTTCATTTTCATTTCTTGGTTTACTCACTCTCAACTCCTTATTGACGCGCTCTCAAATATTTTTTGTCTCGCTCTCAACTTTTTTTTTGTGAAGCTGTGTCTGAAAGATTAGCTTCTATAACTGACCCCTTTGAAAAAAAATTTACAAAAAAGTTTGTTTAAACAAAAATAAAGATCGTAACATTCTACACTGGTGTTACTAAGGTGTTTTTTTTTTCTGAAATAAGTATTTATTTAATAAAATCTACTTTTTATAAGGTAGTTTGTGAACTATGCCATTTTATCATTAGATTCATGGTTAGCAGAGATTTTTATTTGAAGGTTTATTTAAAAGAAAGGGAAGAATGGGATATTTAAGATAGAATGGCCTAAGGGTATTTTTCCAAAAATTGATATTCTTTTAAACAACAGACATTTTGATGACGTTTAACCCTATAACGCCCATTGGGTCTTTTAAGTGACGTTTAAAAAAGCTTATTTTCAATGCAAACATTGTTGTGTTAAAGATCTTATGACATAAATAATTTGGGCGTTATAGGGTTAAAACAAATGAAAGGAAATTCTCCGGTAGAATGCCTGAAGAACTTTTTTGCCTAAAATTTATATTTTTTTAATCAATAGACATTTTAGGAGTTCTTAGACTAACCAAATTTATCGTCAAATTCATGATTAACCAAAATTATTTTTGAAGGTTTAGAAATAATGTTATTGGAAAAAATGAAGAAAAATGTTAACATATAATAAATGTATTAAAAAATTATAAAGTTTTAGAAACTTTTTCAACATATACATAAACTTTCAATCCATAGTATTTACACTTGCTTGTTTGAATGTGGGTTGCCTCACTTGTGTTATTGTCGATCCATTAATTAAAAGAATTTAGTATCTCCGGCGGGATTCGAACCCGCGGCCTCTGGATTAGAAGTCCAGCGCGCTATCCACTGCGCTACGGAGACATATTCAAATTAGCACATAGCTTGCTTCAGCAAAAATTAAAACCCTAATAAATCGATCTGTTTTTGGTCGATTTTTAAACGATAAATGGGAGACTTCATTATGGGAGAAACTACTTTAGGAAAATTCTGAATTTTCGTATCCAAGTATATTTTTTTCAAAGGTGGTGTTTATCTTTTTTAAAGATCCATAGATATAGTGGTCTATGTAGATAAGATTTTTGAATTATACAAATATAATTATGGGCTCATCTTACATTCAATAGTTTTTGCAACGTTTTTATTAAAAATAAAATAATTGGTTATTTAAAATTAAATCAGAATAAACATTGAAAAGCTAAATTTCAAATTGGGTAAATTTTACTTAATATTATAGTAAATTAAGAGCGAAGTGAAGCTGTTTTTATATCTTTAACTTTATTTGTTATTTTGAAGAAGAAAGTTTTGTTTTCTTGTGAACAAAACGGATTTAAATTTGGAATCTTTCTTGAATCAACAAACAGTTAATAATAATAATTATAATAACAATAGTAATTATAATAATTGTAATAACAATCATTATTATAAATAGTTTAGTAAAAGTAACAATTATAATAATACTAATTATAATAACAATAGTAATTATAATAATTGTTATAACAATCATTATTATAAATAGTTTAGTAAAAGTAACAATTATAATAATACTAATTTTAATAACAATAACAATTATAATAATAGTAATTATGATAACAATAACAATTATAATAACAATTATATTATTTATCATAAATAGTTGTAGTAAAATAACAATGATAATTATAATAATTGTAATAACAATAATTATCATAAATAGTTGTAGTAAAAATAACAATTATAATAACAATCTTTATTATAATAACAATTATAATAATTGTAATAACAATAATGATCATAAATATTTGTAGTAAAAACAACCATAATAATTATAACACTAATAATTATAATAATAATTGTAATAACAATAATTATTATAAATATTTATAGTAAAAATAACAATCATAATTATATTAACAATTATAATAATTGTAATAACAATAATTATAATTAATAATTGTAGTAAAAATAACAATTATAATAATAATCATAATTATAATAACAATTATAATAATTGTAATAACAATAATTATAATAAATAATTGTAGTAAAAATAATAATTATAATTATAATAACAATATCATAAATAATAGTTGCTAATAATATTGTCCCCTCGTTCTTCATTCACCCTCAAATACTTCGTCGATTCCCCTCATGTGTCATGTGTGCGCGCGCGCAATGCAGAAAAGGGCTCAAAAGCTTGTGCTCCCTCATGTAATTTGAAAGTTTTTTTATTGTTATTCCAATCACAAATATTTTTATAAGTTCTGAACAATCATGCAAATTTCAACACGTTGTTTTATACTCAAACAGCTAAATCATCACTTTCAGTTTGAAAAAACATCTTCGATAACTTACTTCTGATTGGGGTTGGTGTTGCTGGGACGTTGGATGATTTGTGGACAAAATTTTACTATTTTTTCAAAATAACAACAAAAACATTTGACAGAAAAGTTTTCTTCAATGAAAATAAAAACATAACGTTCTACACTGGGTCATTAAGGATTTTCTTAAAACATATATTTTGTAGAACATTTAAAATTCATGATTAACCGAGATTTATATTTGAAGGCTCAGAGAAAAGTTTATTTAAACAAAATGACAGAACTGGAGATTCTAAAGAAGAATGCCCAAAGAAAAATTTTTGCCGATTTTTTTTCTAATTAACAGGCTAGACATTTTAAGACTTTTTAGACTTTGACAATTTTCATCAAATTCACCAAGATTTTTATTTGAAGGTTTAGAGAGAATTTTATTGGAAATAAATGAAAGAAAAGTATTAAAAAATAGCATTGTATTCAACAATTATACAACTTTCAAAACTTTGAATATACAAACACAGCTTTTATTGCGTAGCATTTACTTGTGCTTTGTTAATATCTAAGGACTGTAATGAAACGAAAATAATTTTGAATAAGATCTTATTGCATGAGGAGAACTTGTCTCTCGCTAAAATATGTTGGATCTTCGGATTCTTTTAGTCACCATTTTACCTTTTAACCATTTAATGCCTGAGTAATTATTATCTTAAAGTCTTCAAATAAACTTTCTTAAACATGACTGATTCGTCCCAATGGACGTTAAAGGGTTAAGAAATCCCAATTTGAGATTACCCACAGTGGGCAACACACAGGTCTCCGTAGCGCAGTGGATAGCGCGCTGGACTTCTAATCCAGAGGCCGCGGGTTCGAATCCCGCCGGAGATGC
>JARUHE010319520.1:0-11521 GCA_031471125.1 Archaeomysis grebnitzkii | reverse complement strand
TAAAACCTTGTAAATCAAACTTTTAAATTTAAAACCTTGTAAATCAAACTTTTAAATTTAAAACCTTGTAAATCAAATTTTAAAATGGACATCTCGCTGAAAATTTTAATCGGATAGGATAACATGATAAAAGTTAAAAACTATGCAAGTTGTCAAATATTAAAAACAAACCATAATAATTTACATTTTAATAATACTTTGTTGTACTTTGAATAATTTACATTTTAATATCACTATAAATAATAAATAAAACAATAAATAAACTTTTGAGCTGTAAAATCTTATTTCATTTTTACAAAACTAATTTTAGTGGACTAAAAATTATTTTGTCATCTTGTTAATCTTAAAATTACTTCCAAACAAGAAGGTTAGAATCATAAAGTTAACAATGAAACTATTAAAGCTTTTAATTCCTTTTTCACACTGCCAGTTTAATATTTTAACATTAATTAACAAATTGATTTTTTTTTATGATTAATATATTTATACACAAGATCTATTTAAAATTCAAAGTTGTTTATTTTAAAAGTTTAACCTAAAGAAAAAAAAAAAATTTAATAAAGATCATTTGGTGAAATTCATCAAAGTGAAGATTTCATCGGAATGTCAATTGTTCAAACCTACAAAAACAGAAATCTGGCCTATAAGGTGAAGATTTGTTTCAGTGCGCGCGGTCTGTTAAACTTGAACAAAATGGAAGGGATGAGCGTGTCTGTTAAACCTTACCATTCTGCAAGATATGAAGGACAGCAAATGTATATCCTGAGGGGAGAGATTCAGTTGGAATTGGGAATCCTTTTCCCCAACAGGATATGTCACCACAAGAAAGGACCACAACCAACTTGTTTCTCAAAAGTGTCGCCAGATTTTCACGATTTCTAACAGCTAGGTTTCACATTTCATAAATTAACCTCTTAAGAATATTCCAATTAATAGAAAACAAAATTGTAATGACATTTGTACGAATGCTTCACACTGGCAAGATATAAATGTCAAACTTGGATCACTAATTGCAAATCTAAAAACGTGAAAGATTATCGTAGCAGCGTTGTCTAAAAAAGTCAGACGCACCATCAGCCAATGAGAAAAAATCTTCCTTTACTTAAGACTAAATTCACACTTGTGAGATCGGTTTCAAATGTGGAAATTGATGGGTTTGGAGGCAGATGGGAAGGAAGGGGAGAGACATTTGCCGCAAAAGAATAACGGTTTTGAACACGTGGGCAAGTCGATGCAGTTGATACCGAAATTGTTGTCAATATTTTATACGAAAGTAACAACATCTTTACCCAGATGGTCACACACGATTACATTCTTGGATTACAAAGAAATCGGTTAAAAAATTTTAATTACACGTTAGCGTTAAACAAAAACATTTATTGTAAAACTTTCTAAATCTTTTTATTTTAATTTGCATGGCAATTATTTTTATTAATGATAACAAACAACAGGTCAGACATTTTATTTTTTTTATTTTTAACATGACAAGAACAAGAAACAAATAAATAGTCACATGCATCTAGATTTGTATTGCAACCAATTTAAAACAATACAAATTAATTAATAAGAAACTCAACCGGCAGTTAAAATTTATTCGCCATTTTCATCAATTTTAACACCTTCAATCTGTTGTTTTGAAACAATCCACAAAAACCAGTTCTGTCTTTATTGTTTGTTTGTAATCACAAAATTGGATTTAAATCACGTTGATGTCATAAAAATTGATTGAATCAACTTTTCTGGATTCAATAAAAACTTATAACATTGTGTCAATGTGATTTAAATCAAGAAAAGTTGATTCAATAAAAACTTATAACATTGTGTCAATGTGATTTAAATCAAGAAAAAAGTTTGGTCAAGAACTCTTTAATAGTTGAATAAATTAAATGAAGAAAAAACTGAACTCCAAAGCTACTTTTCAAAACTTTCAGTCTTCTAAAATAGAAACATTTTAGCTACGGTCAGTGCACGGTTACAGACAGTGTTTGTAATTGCAGCCACCTTAAGCTTAACTATGCAGTTGCAATTAGCATTAGGGCATAGTGCCAAAAACACGAGTTTCTGTCCTTCAAGATTTTTTGTCCTCTTTTAACCCAAAAATTAGCACAAGTGGCCTTAATCTGCAATACAAACTTGAAAACGATCAAAAACAAACGTCCCCTTTAAAATATAAAAAATATTTGTTGGCACCCTGCATCAGGGTGCGGCAATTACAGGCATTGTCTGTGACCATGCAATTACCCATCAGCATGTGTATTAAAAACAATTGAAACGGTTTAGTAATTGTTTTAGCTTTAGATTATTACCAGAAGGACTGAATTCCGTTGAAAACATCCTTAGATGGGGCAAGTGAACGAAATGTTACAAAAATCTTATTAAGCGTGATGAAATGTAAATAAGATTTTGCCAAGATAATAATTTTGAAACATGTTGAACACATCGCATGGGTAAACACGCCTCACATCAACATCACACGGGTAAACACGACTCACATCAACATCACACGGGTAAACACGACTCACATCAACATCACACGGGTAAACACGCCTCACATCAACATCACACGGGTAAACACGCCTCACATCAACATCACACGGGTAAACATTAACAATGTTTTACTCAATAAATAAAAGAAATGTTTGGAAGAACTATTTTGAAACAAAGCAAAATAATTCACCTCAATGCAATCTAATTATAAACGGGCGTGGCAATTATGTGCAAACTTTTCATCTATATTTGCCAGATTTTGAATTTTTTCAACTTGATAAAATTATCAAAATGTATTTATTTATACGAATATAATTTATCAATTTCCAGCAAAAGTTTTCAAATATTACAAAACTAGTAACAAGATTAAAATTAAGATTTATTATGGTTTAAATAAATAGAGTAAATAAAACAAATTAAAAACATATCCTGAACAAAGGAGATGGGTAACATTCCCCAACATCTTTTGTTCTTCAATGTGATGATAGATTAACGAATTTTATAAACACTTCATACAAATGTTTACAATAATTCCGCCCAATTTTTCATTGGCTTATTTAGATTAATAGAACATGGCTACTTCAACCTGTTCATGTTCAGACATGTGTTCAATTATAAATTTTCGAGGACAATGAATACAATGAAACAAACTAATAATAAAAATTGTATAAAATAAATAGGTGTCCGTGTACCTCAAACTTGTATTTAGTTCAGCTATTTTATAGGATATGTTTTCGCCCAGAAGGCCACTGATCTGGCCATTGTGTTTATTCAATCAGATAATAGACCAAAGGAAGGGATCTATCGCTCTAGGTAACAATTTTTGAATTTTTCACATTTTTAACCGTTCAAAGGTTTCTCCCATTGGATGATTTTACTCCTTATTTAAATAGAAAATAGCGGGTTAATCTTTTTCAATTCTTGTAAAGTTTATTAATATGAAATTTAAAAAGTTTTATCGGTAAGAAACAAATTGTTGCATAAATTTTCTTGACAAAAAAGTTTTAAATTTGGTTAAAAATTATTTAAATGGTCAAAATTTTTTAATTAAGTTTTGTTTAAGAAAGTGAAGTTAAACAAATGGATTATTTCAACACTTGCGGTAACGTTACTTCAAATGCTCAAGTTACACATGATTTGCAATTTTGAAGTAAAAGTTAAAATTTGTTTTGGTAAATTTAAATTTTCTTTTTATTAAATGTAGAATTTAAAAAGTTTTTTTTAGTTGGTTTCAATCTTTCATAAAATTAATTGAATTGCTTCTAAATAGGCTAGGCCTTACCTAATTACCAAGGCCTATTAAATATTATAAAAAAGAACCTAGTCTGTAAGTTTAATATAAATTACCAAATATTTTTTAGAAGCAAGTTAAATTTAGTTAATGGAATAATATGGTGTAGTGGTTTGAAAGTAGGCATATAAAAAGAATATTATTTTTGGTAGATACATTACGGTAGCAGAATGATTTAGGACTTTAATATTAATACATTTAATAATTGATTTTAAATGTCTTAAATGGTTTCCTTGATTTATTAATGCAAAGCGCTTATGTTATACGAACCAAATATAAATATTTCCAATTGGAAAGTGGAAAAAACATTTAAATTAAGAAAACATTAAAATAGAATCATGAACGGAAAATCGAACTGATCTTGCCCAGCGACTTCAACAGTAAAAAGCAATTGCAAAAAATATTTTGACAGAATTAATTAAAAGTAAGAACCTGTCACACAAATCAAAATAAATTTAATTTAGTTACTCACTTGATTTTTATTAAAGTTATCTTAAAGATCACAAAGCCTCAGCTATTAACAACCTCACCAAACGATGTCTTAACTGTAAGTGAAGAGAGGTTAGAACTACACCTTGGGTCTTTATTGAAACGTCTAGCGAATCTGGCAACCACTAATTATTATACATTTTTCATTTCTTTAAATATAGGCTTTTATTCAAGTTTTTTAATGTTTTCTTTGAAATGATGAATGTAAACAATTCATTGTTGAGCTTTCCAAGTAATAATGATGTTGAACTTTAATGTTAACTTTAGTTTTGTTTATTCATTTTGAAAATTTTGAAAACATAGTTGCCGGATGCTTTATTTAGACTAGTTCGTTTTAAATAATAAATTCACTGATAGTTATTTATGTAGGCCAATCGAGTTTTTACTTGCAGCTTTATCAAAAAAAAAATTATCATTTTTTTTAAATTGTCACTGTGATTTAATGACCTCATATTTTTAAATTTGTGTATCCACAATACAACTTTTTGACAACAAAAACAAATTGTAATGTAGTTATAAAAATTGAAAAATGTGACGTCATTCATTAACTTGGCATATTATTTTTTTTTGATAAAAATTACACCAAAAACATAGATATGTTTTTTACATGGAAATTGTTTTGCAATTCATAAAAATGTTTAGTTTTATGGATACTAATACTAGTACATAACCAAACCCTACGGGTAAATGCGGAGACATCTATAAATCATTGCCTTGAATTCAAAAAAAAATCCATACAAAAACGTAGTTTTTTCAATAAATTCAAGTTTTAGAAAAAAAAATTATTTACAAAGTTTATCATCCTAATGCATATATTATTTTTGCACATTGCTCTAGAATCTAGAGTATAAAATGTTTATTATACTTTTGAAAAACACAAGACCACTCACACCATAAGACGTAGTTATTTCAATCAATTCAAGTTTTAGAAAAAACTTATTTAATGTAAGTTTATGAAAATCATTCCTAATGCATATATTTTTCATGTATTTGAAGTGATCACTGCGCTAAAATAAAAAATATAAGATTAATCTACTTTTTAAAAAGTCCACAAACCCACAACAACAACAACAATCAAAAGTAGCTCATAGAGCGATGCTTTACGTCTGTGATAATAACATATTTACTTGGACATGTGAGAAAAATAAAGTTGTAATGGCAAGAGTAGGTTGAATTGAACATTGAAGATACATTAGATCATAACTTCGGTTATACAAAAGTTTATACTAAATGATATTGGAAAACAAATATTTTGTACCAAAAATATAGGAAAACAAATAGTTTATACCAAATGGTATATGAAAACAACATGCATCTTCCTAGGCCACATGACTTTATACAACATGCATCTTCCTAGGCTACATGACTTTATACAACATGCATTTTCCTAGGCCACATGACTTTATACAACATGCATCTTCCTAGGCCACATGACTTTATACAACATGCATCTTCCTAGGCCACATGACTTTATACAACATGCATCTTCCTATGCCACATGACTTTATACAACATGCATCTTCCTAGGCCACATGACTTCATACAACATAAGATTTCATGTAACAAACGTTAACATAGAACGAGCTTTTCCACCCAACGATTTAGTGTAGATTCAGAACATATTAGTCTTAAGGCCATTCTTAAGTCCAGTCAACACAGGTAAACTCTTCACGTTCACAGGTAATTTGTTGCCCTCGGCGGGGCCTCAATAAATTAATCAATGACCTCCTAAAGTCTTCTTAAATGTTCTATGGATTTGCTATGGACAGCAAATCGAACAGCTCCGGAGAATCTCAAAGTTTTTTGTGGAACATATCTATGCACCAAGTCAGATATAATGACGGAGCCATAGATTATGTAATTAATACAATCTTTTATTCCGTCGTTCTTACAACTGGCAACAAACGTAATTCCTTTAATATTGGACTTTTTTCCACAACTATACGAGCAGCCGAGTTTTGAACCTTTTGAATTTTGCGCAACAAATGTTTGGTAAATTATAGTAAAGTGAATTGCAATAATCCATATATAAAGTAATAAAGCTATTCAATTCGGTGAGGGACTGAGATACGTAAGGCCGTATTTGTCGTATCTTATAAATCAGTGGTGTGATCTGGCACATAAATTAGTTACCTGGTGCACCATCGATAAGTTAGAATCAAAAATAATTCCGAGGTTTTGAGCAGTCTCTGATGACTATATAGTTGCGTCTCCAATATTAACTTTAAGAACACCATTTTTTGGCAATTGTTTGTTTGTACTTATACACAGGTGTTGTGTTTTACTACCATTCAATAAAAGATGGTGATTGCCTTCAGGCAGCTTTCCATTGATTCCAATGCAATTAAAAGGGACTTATCATCAGGCCCAATTTTCAAACGAAGCTGTGTAATCTCGGAATACCAGAAAAACACCCAGCAAAAATTCCTGTATTTTAATTAGGACAAACTTTGATTTCTGGGGGAGGGGATGCACTACCAACACGACAGAGCTTTCATTACCAATCCCATGCAAGGCACTTTTTAACCGTAATGATACAAGAAAAAGTTTGTAGGATTTAGTTGTTGAAAATTTCAATAAGTAAAATGTTTAATTGGCTCATATCATCTTTTGCTAGAACATGTTAATTGAAAGCAACTTTAATGCAAAATAAAATTATTATTTCTTAAAATCACAATATCATTTAATTTTTGCAGAAACATGGAATTGTTTTCTCATGTTTTTATGATATAAATTTTGTGTAACGAGAAACCATTTCTTCAATGATTTGAATTTAAATATGAAATTAAACCATTGTATGCATATCTACCAGTTGTCTAAATTTTGCTGTAGTAAGTTAATACAAAGTTTTTTACGTAACAAACACAAGTTTATGTTTCTGTAAGAATATGTTATAAAATTGTATGTAGATAATAGATTTTGTGTATCAATAAGTTATTTGCAGTTAGTCACTCGATTGCCATATTTAACTTTCAACTTCATTAATATTTGCCAAAATAAATGTAAGAAGCTTCAATTCACTTTGAATGGATGAGCTGATTTTTGAAAAAAAATACCGTTTCAGAAATTAGCAAATTATAAACTTTTATGTGATTTAAATGGTTAGCCTAGCATGGAATTTTTGTTACCTCATTCATCATTAAGCAAGTTTTGTTTTTATAAACATTTTTATTTTGTTTATACAACAATGCAAATCATGTTATTGTTATTGTTATTCAAGTTGTGTAACGTATACTCGTATGAACTGCAAACATTCGTAATAATTGTCTTTGTTGTGTTCTCAATCAAGAACTCTTTTAGACATCCGACGGATGTTTAGCCTTGGAGTTTAAAGAACGAATTAAACTATAAACAGAGCTCATCTTGATTTTTTGACAACCGTTTACCATAATCATCAATTTATTGAATCAGAAAATTTACTTAAGCTCAGTCATTTATGTTGGAACATTAAATCACAAAAAGAGAAGATGAATTTTCAGAGTACCAATCAATCAAATACATTTCATATAGTCCATCCTTTAATTGGTTGGTTGGTTTGTTTGTTTAAAGTCCTTTTACACCCTTCAGAGGCATGCCTAATACTGAAGTACAGGGTGTTGGCCATGCTTAAGACCAAAGTACAGGGTGTTGGCCATGCCTAATACTGAAGTACAGGGTGTTGGCCATGCTCAAGACTAAAGTACGTGTTGGCCATGCTTAAAACTGAAGTACAGGGTGTTGCCCATACCTAATACTGAAGTACAGGGTGTTGGCCATGCTTAAGACTAAAGTACAGGGTGTTGGCCATGCTTAAAACCGAAGTACATGGTGTTGGCCATGCTTAAGACCAAAGTACAGGGTGTTGGCCATGCTTAAAACTGAACTACAAGGTGTTGGCCAAACTTAGGACTAAAGTACAGGGTGTTGGCCATGCTTAAAACTGAAGTACAGGGTGTTGGCCATTCTTAGGACTAAATTACAGGGTGTTGGCCATGCTTAAGACTAAAGTACAGGGTGTTTGGCCATGCTTAATACAGAAGTACAGGGTGTTGAACATGCTTAAGACAAAAGTACAGGGTGTTGGCCATACTTAAAACGGAAGTGCAGGGTGTTGGCCATGCTTAAAACTGAAGTACAGGGTGTTGGCCATGCTTAAAACTGAAGTACAGGGTGTTGGCCATGCTCAAAACTAAACTACAGGGTATTGGTCATGCTTAAGACTAAAGTACAGGGTGTTGACCAAGCTTAAAACTGAAGTACAGGGTGTTGGCCATGCTCAAGACTAAACTACATGGTATTGGCCATATTTAAGACTAAAGTCCATGGTGTTGGCCATGCCTAATACTAAAGTACAGGGTGTTGGCCATGCTTAAGACTAAAGTACAGGGTGTTGGCCATGCTTAAAACTCAAGTACAGGGTGTTGGCCATGCTCAAGACTAAACTAAAGGGTATTGGCCATGCTTAAGACTAAAGTACAGGGTGTTGACCATGCTTAATACAGAAGTACAGGGTGTTGACCATGCTTAAGACTAAAGTACAGGGTGTTGGCCATGCTTAAGACTAAAGTACAGGATGTTGGCCATGCTTAAGACTAAAGTCCATGGTGTTGGCCATGCTTAAGACTAAAGTACAGGGTGTTGGCCATGCTTAATACAGAAGTACAGGGTGTTGACCATGCTTAAGACTAAAGTACAGGGCGTTGGCCATGCTTAGGACTAAAGTACAGGGTGTTGGCCATGCTTAAGACTAAAGTACAGGGTGTTGGCCATGCTTAAAGCTGAAGTACAGGGTGTTGGCCATGCTTAAAACTGAAGTACAGGGTGTTGGCCATGCTCAAGACTAAACTATAGGGTATTGGCCATGCTTAATACTAAAGTACAGGGTGTTTACCATGCTTAATACAGAAGTACTGGGTGTTGACCATGCTTAAGACTAAAGTACAGGGTGTTGACCAAGTTTAAGACAGAAGTACAGGATGTTGGCCATGCTTAAGACTAAAGTACAGGGTGTTGGCTATGGTTAAAACTGAAGTACAGGGTGTTGGCCATGCTCAAGACTAAACAACAGGGTATTGGCCATGCTTAAGACTAAAGTACAGGTTGTTTACCATGCTTAAGACTAAAGTACAGTGTGTTGGCCATGCTTAAGACTAAAGTACAGGGTGTTGGCCATGCTTAAGACTAAAGTACAGGGTGTTGGCCATGCTTAAGACTAAAGTCCATGTTGTTGGCCATGCTTAAGACTAAAGTACATGGTGTTGACCATGCTTAATACAGAAGTACAGGGTGTTGGACATGCTTAAGACTAAAGTACAGGGTGTTTGCCATGCTTAAAACTGAAGTACATGTTGTTGGCCATGCTCAAGATTGAAGTACAGGGTGTTGGCCATGCTTAAGACTAAAGTACAGGGTGTTATCCATGCTCAAGACTAAAGTACAGGGTGTTGGCCAAGCTTTAATACTAAAGTACAGGGTGCTGGCCATACTTAAAACTAAAGTCCAGGGAGTTGGCCATGTTAAAGACTAAGGTACAGGGTGTTGACCATGCTTAAGACTAAAGTGCAGGGTGTTTGCCATGTTTAAGACTAAGGTATAGGGTGTTGGCCATGCTAAAGACTATAATACAGGGTATTGGTCATGCTTAAGACTGAAGTACAGGGTTTTGGCCATTCTTAAGACTGAAGTACAGGGTGTTAGCCATGTTTAAGACCAAAGTACATGGTGTTGGCCATGCTTAAGACCAAAGTAAAGGGTGTTGGCTGTGCTTAAGACTGAAGTCCAGGGTGTTGGTCATGTTCAGGCTGAAATATGGAACCTTCTTCAGTGCAATAGGCAGGGATGAAGTATCTAGCTTAGAAATCAGTAGACTTTTAGGCTTGACCTCGTTTGTGATGAATTAACCTGACCGTATTATTTGGAGGTGTTGAAGATGATGCAGAATGATTAAGATGAGGCTCTTGGGTGATCTTGTTCTTACGGTGTTGCTATACGGTAGTGAGACTTTGATGATCGAGGGTTTTGGGGGATGTCGCTTGAACCATTTTGTACGCGGGTCTTTATGGCGTACCGTTGGTATGACTTCGTTCCTAATGATATAGTTCTCCATGAGGTTGAAATGGTCCAAGTGACATGCATGATTCATTGGTGCCAGTTGCGACAATTCAGGTATGTGAGCGAGTTTCCGGATGTTGATCCACTGAAGGAGATTCTATCTGCTGAAATAGATCTTCTTGGAGGCACCCTCATGAAAAACGTCGCATTTCCTGGTTGGAGAGAATATATTTTCCCTGTGATGACTTGAGCTACACACGGAAGGTGCAAGCACAGGGAGCTGCTTGTAGGGCCTACGAGGCTATTGGCGGGAAGTTACCGAGGCTATGCGTTGTTTCAGCGTATGCTCTAATTAATAGTAGTAGTATCCGCAGTAATATTGATAGTATTATTGTTGTTGTAACTGTTATGGAATAGTTCAAATATCATTTACAAATGTTTACCGTTGTTGATAGACTTCTAACTATACAAAAACTCATTGGTTTGAAAGTATCAAAATAAAACTATTTTTTCCAAACCTAACATTGCTTTCATTAACTTTTATATTCATATTATGTCCTTTAAACCTTATGAATAATCAATAAAAGCTGTTCTGAAGGACAGGAAAAAACACAAACTGTCGAGAAGAATATTAACATCATGAGAAGACAACAGATGCATGGCTTATTTTTTGTAACACTTTTCTTTAATCTTACTTGTGTTTTTGTGCTATGTTTTTTTTCAAACAAATTATACGTTAGAAGATTTAGCTTTCATAATTTGTTTAGTGTTTAAAATTGCTTTTACGTTCTAATATTTTATTTAGGCTTTCCAATTTAAACCTAAATAAATGTATGAAAACAAATAACTATAATTAATAATAATGATTATAATTAGTAATAATAATTATAGTAAATAAAAATAAAAATTTATAATAATTTACTATGCATGCTTACATTCTCTGTCGATCATACTAATTATTAGACGTAAACAAGTTTTTTTGGCATCGCGGTACATGAATTACAATGAACCTTTTCTCCTTCTTATTAAGCTTGACTTGACAATGTCTTTAAAACCTTTATTAATATTAAATTTATCGAATTAAAAATGTAATATTAAATCACAACGAATTACCTCGGTTATATAGCCACGATTTACTAGCATAGATTGCTTAAAATATAGAATTAATAGAATTCTACATACTTCTGCTCATTTTCGGCAAGAATTGAAATAATATATATAATG